>JAGKTI010041252.1:0-10277 GCA_018397915.1 Birgus latro
CATCAATGACTGTGTGGGGGTAACAAAGACTGAATCTACTAATTTGGCCTCTCCTTTGTCTTTCTTAGGAAAAGGCAACTGACCCATAATAAGGTTACCTCCTGGACTCTTGAACAACTGTACTTTATTCTTCTTAAAGGTCCTGTGTAAGAATCTTCCACAGTAATCTGATCCAATTATCATTTTTATGGGACCCACAGTATCTGATTTTACATTACGTTTTGCCAATCTTATCCCTGAGCTTTGCAAATTATCAGAGGTTTCCTTTAGTCCCTTTATATAAATACTGGTTTCCATCTTATCCAGTACAGCTGCTATTATACGACATTTATATCTGCCAAATTGTATTAAGGGTCTAACTAAATCAAAGGACTGTGCTTCTTTAGTAGTTAAGAACCCTGTAATGGCTAGATTTACCTTGCTGACAACAGGTAACTTTAATTTATCTACAATGTCTGCAGAAATGAAGGTTTTCTGTGCACCTGTGTCAAAAAGAGTACATACTAATATGTTCCTATTTTCACTCATTACCTTTACATCAGCAATTGGAACTGCAGCTGGCATCGTTACTGGAGTATTTGCTTCCGCAACTGTCATATTGACACTTGCAGTTTTAGGAACCTCATGTTTCATCATCCTTGGACACAAAGCACTATGATGATTGTCTTTTTTACATTTGAAACAAAGATTTAGTTTAATTTTACAGTCAGCGGAACCATGTTCGCTATTCATACAAATCATACAACATCCCAATTCCTGAAGCCTCACTATTCTAGAAGCATATTCAGGATACTGTTGGCAAGATACACTGGAATGTTGTTCACCACAAAACACACAAACCTTCTTGTCCTTTACCATGAAAATTTTTACCTTCTTACTTTCATCAGCTTGTCTATCCCCTGTCTTTATTAATTTATCCTCAGACTTTAAAGAGCTAAGAAAAGTACCTATCTCTTCCTTAGGTACAGCCTTACCTATTCTTGGCTTGGCTTTCCCAGCCAGTTGGTTAGTGGTTCTTTTCCTTATTTCAGCCTTTGATTTATTTTCAGCAGGCTTTACTGTTCCTTGCAAGTGTTTACAGAGTTGCATCAAGCCTTTCTCAATCTCCTCACAGGAGAAATTATCCTTCTGGTACCTGCCATACAGAGCGTCCTTAGTTCTTGGTAGAAGTTTTAAGGACACAATTCTAGAAAGCACCCAGTCTGCTGCCTTAACATCTTCGTAAGTACCTAAGGCCTTTAAATTACAACCTATCGCAATCCGAAAACCTTGCAAGGACTCAAAATCATGTTTAGGAATGGGTAGTTCAATCAGAGCCTTTAATAATTGGGTAATGGCTTGCTCCTTATCTTCATAATTCTGCTTAAGGATAGCCAAAGCTGCCTCATAATTGCTTTCCTCCACAGGTAATTCCTTTATCAGTTTGTAAGGCGTCCCTTTGACCTGTCCTAACAGATATGCGAGCTTGCTCACATTAGGGAGATCTGTTCTGTCATGGACTAAGTATTTAAACTGATCCCAAAAGGATTTCCAATTCTGCTCCCCATCAAACTCTGGAAGCGCAATTTGCGGTAATGCAGCTTTACTTAATTGTTCCACAGTTTTTGTTCCGTTGATAATACTGGCTAATTTAAATTCAACCAGCTTCACTAATGATAAATATTCCTCCAATTTACCTTCAAATTTGGAGGTTTCTGCTTCCAAACGATCTTTATCATCAGCTTGTACGATGGCTGCTTCCAAGTTAGTATAACTTTCCTCGTACTTGGCCCATCTTTCTTTTAATTGGTTCAACGGACTACTTAATTTCTCCTTAATTGGAGGTGTTTCCTCTAATGACTGTTTACAGTCCAGTATAGCTCTCGTTACCCATCCTGCCTTACCACTAACTGACTTTTGCAACAAGGATATAGACATTGTTACTGATTTCTAAGTTACGGGAGTAGAACCCCTTTTTTTAATTTTACTTTTTTAATTTTACAACCCAGATTTACTGAACTCCATCGTTATTCATTTTAAATTTTGAGGGGTGTGGGAATAGGGTTTATGGCTTTAAACCTATCTCCCTGGGTTATTAAACCTCTGGGGTAATTTTGTCCTTCCCACTCTCATGTTCCAAAATAATCACAATTCTCTGGAGCTCAGTAATAATTAACCTTTAAATTTTAAGGAGTGTAGGGATTTGCCTTATGGCTCTATACCTATCTCCCTGGGCTATTAAACCTCTGGGGCAGTCATTATCTCCACACTCATTACAGCATAGGACCACCCAAGGCCTGCACAGCATAGAACCTTTCCTTCTTATGCTCTATGTAATTTATCAATTTTTGCAGAACCGCTTCTCTGCCTTTATGATTCCAATGGATGCCATCTGTTTTTTGGTAGGCTTGGAAAGGCTTTGCATTGAAATGAATGAAATCCTGCCCTTTCCTAATCCTCTGCAACTTCCGGTTTATGGCCCTACTCATGAATCTGTAGGTACCATAACAAACAGATGCGCCATGTGGTAGGTTCCCAGGCTCAAGAAGGGTTATTGCTACTGCAGATTTACACGAGCCTTCAATGGCTCCTACCACTGCAAGTATATTTTCCACAATTTCATTAACATCTGAATCTTCACTGATGTCATTTCCTCCCAAAAAAAGAATAGTACGATCATGCTCCCATTCTAATACGGCGTTCAGCCGCTCATCCTCGGAAAAGGAACTTGCCCTTCCCCCAGGAGCTCTGTATATACGTATTTCCACGTATTCTACTTCCACGTGACGTGGTAATAAGCTGTGCCCTACGAAAGCTACCTTAAAGTCGCTCAACGCCTCTGCACACATCTGTATCCTCACTCGGGGCACCAAAATGTGAGAAAAAAAAACGAGCGTCCTAGATACTCCTCACTGTAAGTTATCTAGGTTTAACAGAGGTAAATTTGCATAAGTCTCGTGAGTAAATCAGGCAATTAAATCCCCTAACTCACCTACAAACACCTCTCATATACTAGCCAGTTCCCTAAGATTTGGCCAAATCAACAAGGTCACTTAGCTACGTATTGAGTCGAACAACAAGATGACGACGGGCGTGCTGTTTCGGTCTTTCCTGGGCAATCAGGCGTCCTTTGGGGGTGTATGTACAATACAGGAGTTTAGCTCAGCTACTGACGGAGTGAAATCTACTCCAGGAGTGTGCAAGATGGCGAGCTTCTTGTCCCTCATAGGATAGAAGAGTTGCCAACTATTGCTTAATTACAAGTCAATACAGCTAACTTACTCCGTAAAATATACAAGGTGAATCTAACTTAATCTAATCTTAGTTTTAATTAAACTAAACGAAATATTCCCCTTTTCTACAGATAGATATACTGTATATACATTAAAACTGGCCTCCCGTTTGATCGAGGGCTTTTTCATCCTTACCACGCAGGCGCAGTTTAGGTCAATGGAAAATTCTCCAGTTTTACATGTATGTATGTACATTGTTGTCTACCAATGTTAAACGCAGTAGCATTTAATTTATTAATAATAAGAATTAACAGAACGTAATCTCTGGGTTTTTAAACCTCTCAAGTACGTTTTCCTCTGCTCTTTAACAATCGACAACTAGAGTAAAAAGCACAACAGCTCGGGGGGAAAATATTTCCCACAGTTTTGGGGCCGGGCGAAAAATGATACGCTGTATCATGTAATATGTCCCTTTGCCCAAAGCTCTCTCCACTGATCTCTAGAGCCCTGTGCCGCGACCCTTCTAGGTCGCACATCTTGACCCAATGATTCTCCACCATCCTCGGTTTCCAGGGGAGCCGTTAACTCTAGGGGCACCAGTTTATCTATCGTTTTCATACTGAGATGTCCCCTACATTTAATTTTTACAAGTCTTAGCACCCCCTCTGAGTCTGGATGTGTGGAAATCACCTTAGCTAACGGCCACTGGGATCTTGGTTGTTCGGTTTTTACTAAGACCACATCTCCTATATTTATAACTGATTTGTTGCTGGCAGCCTGAGCCCCATAATATCTTTCTCTTAGGCTCAAGAGATATTCTTCACTCCAATGTCTATTCCAGATGTCCAATACCCTTTTAAGACGTTGGTATCCCTCACGCAGATGTTGTCCTAGTTCATTAGTTCCAATTGTAGGATCATTTATTTCCTCCTGGATATCCACACAAGGTATTGGGTGAAGTTTTCTGCCATGCAACATATGAGCAGGTGTCAATGCTTCAATTCCAAGGCTAGTATCATCTAAATAGGTTAAGGGTCTATTATTAATCCTAGCCTCAGTTTCAGTTATCACCGTTCTCAGTTCCTCTCTGGTGATCTTAGTTCTGTGTACAGTTTTCCTTAGGCAGTTCTTTACTATTCCAATCATTCTTTCTGTAAATCCATTTTGCCATGGTGCTCTTGGAGCAATGAACTGCCAGATACAATTTCGGATTCCCAGTGCTGTCTTAACCTTTGGGTCATTCATTATGTTCAAAAGTAAAGGTGCTGTTCCAACGAAATTAGTTCCGTTGTCGCTTATTAATCTGGTAGGACAAGACCTTCTAGCAGCAAATCTTCTAAATACATTCAGGAATGTCTCTGAACTGAGATCTTCTGCCATTTCTAGATGGACTGCCCTCGTATAGGTGCAAGTAAACAAACATATATACACCTTATGGGGAGTTCCCTCACCCGTAACAGTTATAGCCCCTGTGTAATCAACTCCAGTTACCTTGAAGGGCCTACTAACATTCACCCTATCCTCTGGTAAAGCAGGTGGTCCTGGGTAGTCATATGGCCTTTGCTCATACCTCCTGCATATTATACAGCCCTTGAGATATTTCTTTACAACCGATCTACCCTTAGGGATCCAATACCTTTCGCGGACTCGGGCCAAGGTCTGTGGTACACCTCCATGAAGAGTCAAGTCATGGGCTTCCTTTACAATTAACTCTACAAAATAATCTTTCTTGGGTAGCAGTATAGGATGTCTAGTTTGGAGAGGTAAATCAGCCTTTATTATTCGGCCACGGCATCTAATCAGACCCTTTCCGTCTAAGAACAATCCTAAATCTCGGATCAATTTGTTCTTATCAGTGCTTTGACATAAAAGGTTAAAAATCTCTCCATAATACTTCCTTTGTATCTTTCTCACCCAATATTCCATGGGATCAAACTTCTTAAACCCCACTTTCTTATTCAAAAATCTAACAACTAACCTAGTGGTATTAATGAGTTGTTTTATAGATGAGAATCTGCTAATGTCAATTATTTCTGGCTCAGGTACTACTGGATCCAAGTTTACAACACTAACCTCAGCAATACTATACAGTTTTTGCTCAGGCCAATCCTTAGTGAGTAACCATTTAGGACCTTTAAACCACAAGTCATCCTTGATCAGTTTCTTTACTGTGGAACCTCTGGAAAGTAAATCAGCTGGATTTTGTTTAGAGGATACATGCATAAACTTAAATTTAGAAGACATTTCTCTTATAGTCTTCACTCTATTGCGGACAAAAGGAATTTTACTGTCATCCTTTCCTATCCAGTAAAGACAAATTTCACTGTCAGTCCATACATAAGTATCCTCAAACTGAGTATCCAGAGTAGTGGTTAGATACCTGGCCAATTTAGTTCCTATCTCTATGGAAGCCAATTCCATTTGAGGTAGGGTTCTTCCCTTAATTGGTACAACTCTGGCTTTGGACATAATAATTTTACTGTCATGTCCTGTTGCACAATAAGCTACTGCTCCATATGCCTTCTGAGAAGCATCACAAAAAATGTGTAAATGTGACATCTCGTTACTGTTTATCATCCTGGGAATACTTATGCTTGATGATTTTTCAAATTCCTTTTGAATCTGTTCCCACTGTTCAGCATACGTTTCACCCAATTCTGTGTCCCAGTCTAACTTTTCTCGCCAAGCCTCTTGCACTAAACATTTTCCCCTAATAACTATAGGACTGACTAATCCTAATGGGTCAAATAACATGGAGACCTGACTTAACAGGGACCTCTTGGTGAGAGTGACATCAGAGAACTTAATTGGCTTTAAACTTATTTCATCAGCCTTTGTATCCCAGTTAAGACCCAACACATTTTGAGTTTTGGGAATGTCAGTATTTGGATAGTCCTCTTGTATTTTATTCCTTAAAAGCGGTGAATTTGTATTCCAGCTCTGCAGTGGCAAATTTGCCTTCCCACATTCGGAATTGGCTACTTCATAAGCCTTCAATACTTCCGTCTCTGTATCAGCAACACCTTGCAAATTATCCATGTAAAAAGCCTGCCCTATTTCTGGGCATTTGGCCCTTTCAAAATGATGCTTCAATGTGTTGCAAAGTAGGAAAGGACTAGCACAAGAGCCAAAAAGCACCGACCGGAAACAGTAGGTTTTCAATGGACTATCCTCAATTTGAGGGTTTTGAGGCCAGAGGAATTTTGTAAATTTCCTATCCTCCTCCCTCAATCCTATTCTGAGAAAAGCCTTACTAATGTCTGCTGTAAAAGCATAAGGTTTCTCTCTAAATCTTAGTAATACATTCCCTAACTTCTCTGTTAGTGTAGGTCCACAGTATAGGCAATCATTTAAGCTGGCTGACACCTTGGACGCTTTACTACTACAATTGAAAACTATCCTTATGGGAGTTGTTACTGAATCTTTGCTTACAGCATGATGTGGTAGATAATGTCCCTCTTTATGGTTAACAGGGACTTCAATTTCTTCAATAAATTTATTCTTCATTTGATCCTTTATAATATTATCATATATGGTTAAATGTTCTGGATTGTTTCTCAACTTCCTTAGAAGAGAATTTAACTGAGCTTTAGCTGCTTGGAAATTTGTAGGTAATTCCAAATGGTTTAGTTTCCATGGTAATCCTACCCAATACTGTCCATCCTTAAATTCCATAGACTGATTATACAAATCCAAAGTTATTTTATCTTCAGGGGTTGAATCTTCAGTGTGTATTCCTACACTGTCTAGGTCCCAAAGTTTGTGTACAGGTTCAATTTTTTCATCCAACAAGTCATTTATCTGAGTAGGTTCTAATTCTGCACCTATTCTAGCTACCATCAATGACTGTGTGGGGGTAACAAAGACTGAATCTACTAATTTGGCCTCTCCTTTGTCTTTCTTAGGAAAAGGCAACTGACCCATAATAAGGTTACCTCCTGGACTCTTGAACAACTGTACTTTATTCTTCTTAAAGGTCCTGTGTAAGAATCTTCCACAGTAATCTGATCCAATTATCATTTTTATGGGACCCACAGTATCTGATTTTACATTACGTTTTGCCAATCTTATCCCTGAGCTTTGCAAATTATCAGAGGTTTCCTTTAGTCCCTTTATATAAATACTGGTTTCCATCTTATCCAGTACAGCTGCTATTATACGACATTTATATCTGCCAAATTGTATTAAGGGTCTAACTAAATCAAAGGACTGTGCTTCTTTAGTAGTTAAGAACCCTGTAATGGCTAGATTTACCTTGCTGACAACAGGTAACTTTAATTTATCTACAATGTCTGCAGAAATGAAGGTTTTCTGTGCACCTGTGTCAAAAAGAGTACATACTAATATGTTCCTATTTTCACTCATTACCTTTACATCAGCAATTGGAACTGCAGCTGGCATCGTTACTGGAGTATTTGCTTCCGCAACTGTCATATTGACACTTGCAGTTTTAGGAACCTCATGTTTCATCATCCTTGGACACAAAGCACTATGATGATTGTCTTTTTTACATTTGAAACAAAGATTTAGTTTAATTTTACAGTCAGCGGAACCATGTTCGCTATTCATACAAATCATACAACATCCCAATTCCTGAAGCCTCACTATTCTAGAAGCATATTCAGGATACTGTTGGCAAGATACACTGGAATGTTGTTCACCACAAAACACACAAACCTTCTTGTCCTTTACCATGAAAATTTTTACCTTCTTACTTTCATCAGCTTGTCTATCCCCTGTCTTTATTAATTTATCCTCAGACTTTAAAGAGCTAAGAAAAGTACCTATCTCTTCCTTAGGTACAGCCTTACCTATTCTTGGCTTGGCTTTCCCAGCCAGTTGGTTAGTGGTTCTTTTCCTTATTTCAGCCTTTGATTTATTTTCAGCAGGCTTTACTGTTCCTTGCAAGTGTTTACAGAGTTGCATCAAGCCTTTCTCAATCTCCTCACAGGAGAAATTATCCTTCTGGTACCTGCCATACAGAGCGTCCTTAGTTCTTGGTAGAAGTTTTAAGGACACAATTCTAGAAAGCACCCAGTCTGCTGCCTTAACATCTTCGTAAGTACCTAAGGCCTTTAAATTACAACCTATCGCAATCCGAAAACCTTGCAAGGACTCAAAATCATGTTTAGGAATGGGTAGTTCAATCAGAGCCTTTAATAATTGGGTAATGGCTTGCTCCTTATCTTCATAATTCTGCTTAAGGATAGCCAAAGCTGCCTCATAATTGCTTTCCTCCACAGGTAATTCCTTTATCAGTTTGTAAGGCGTCCCTTTGACCTGTCCTAACAGATATGCGAGCTTGCTCACATTAGGGAGATCTGTTCTGTCATGGACTAAGTATTTAAACTGATCCCAAAAGGATTTCCAATTCTGCTCCCCATCAAACTCTGGAAGCGCAATTTGCGGTAATGCAGCTTTACTTAATTGTTCCACAGTTTTTGTTCCGTTGATAATACTGGCTAATTTAAATTCAACCAGCTTCACTAATGATAAATATTCCTCCAATTTACCTTCAAATTTGGAGGTTTCTGCTTCCAAACGATCTTTATCATCAGCTTGTACGATGGCTGCTTCCAAGTTAGTATAACTTTCCTCGTACTTGGCCCATCTTTCTTTTAATTGGTTCAACGGACTACTTAATTTCTCCTTAATTGGAGGTGTTTCCTCTAATGACTGTTTACAGTCCAGTATAGCTCTCGTTACCCATCCTGCCTTACCACTAACTGACTTTTGCAACAAGGATATAGACATTGTTACTGATTTCTAAGTTACGGGAGTAGAACCCCTTTTTTTAATTTTACTTTTTTAATTTTACAACCCAGATTTACTGAACTCCATCGTTATTCATTTTAAATTTTGAGGGGTGTGGGAATAGGGTTTATGGCTTTAAACCTATCTCCCTGGGTTATTAAACCTCTGGGGTAATTTTGTCCTTCCCACTCTCATGTTCCAAAATAATCACAATTCTCTGGAGCTCAGTAATAATTAACCTTTAAATTTTAAGGAGTGTAGGGATTTGCCTTATGGCTCTATACCTATCTCCCTGGGCTATTAAACCTCTGGGGCAGTCATTATCTCCACACTCATTACAGCATAGGACCACCCAAGGCCTGCACAGCATAGAACCTTTCCTTCTTATGCTCTATGTAATTTATCAATTTTTGCAGAACCGCTTCTCTGCCTTTATGATTCCAATGGATGCCATCTGTTTTTTGGTAGGCTTGGAAAGGCTTTGCATTGAAATGAATGAAATCCTGCCCTTTCCTAATCCTCTGCAACTTCCGGTTTATGGCCCTACTCATGAATCTGTAGGTACCATAACAAACAGATGCGCCATGTGGTAGGTTCCCAGGCTCAAGAAGGGTTATTGCTACTGCAGATTTACACGAGCCTTCAATGGCTCCTACCACTGCAAGTATATTTTCCACAATTTCATTAACATCTGAATCTTCACTGATGTCATTTCCTCCCAAAAAAAGAATAGTACGATCATGCTCCCATTCTAATACGGCGTTCAGCCGCTCATCCTCGGAAAAGGAACTTGCCCTTCCCCCAGGAGCTCTGTATATACGTATTTCCACGTATTCTACTTCCACGTGACGTGGTAATAAGCTGTGCCCTACGAAAGCTACCTTAAAGTCGCTCAACGCCTCTGCACACATCTGTATCCTCACTCGGGGCACCAAAATGTGAGAAAAAAAAACGAGCGTCCTAGATACTCCTCACTGTAAGTTATCTAGGTTTAACAGAGGTAAATTTGCATAAGTCTCGTGAGTAAATCAGGCAATTAAATCCCCTAACTCACCTACAAACACCTCTCATATACTAGCCAGTTCCCTAAGATTTGGCCAAATCAACAAGGTCACTTAGCTACGTATTGAGTCGAACAACAAGATGACGACGGGCGTGCTGTTTCGGTCTTTCCTGGGCAATCAGGCGTCCTTTGGGGGTGTATGTACAATACAGGAGTTTAGCTCAGCTACTGACGGAGTGAAATCTACTCCAGGAGTGTGCAAGATGGCGAGCTTCTTGTCCCTCATAGGATAGAAGAGTTGCCAACTA
>JAGKTI010041254.1:0-10277 GCA_018397915.1 Birgus latro
GATGAGTAGTGAATTTCATATAAATTTTTAAGTTTTGTTTTTTATGTTTTTTTTCTTTTCAGTGATCTGTGAAAAGGTACATAGGAAAGATAATGATTTGAAACATCTCGTATAATTAATATTAATGGTGCATGATTGGCTGAGGAGGAGGTAAACACAGAATGCCGATGTCTCATTGGCTGGTGGCTCACTCAGAGTTACTCCCCTGTAACACACCAGATCAGAGTTGATCTGACGTTTCTGACAGATAAAATCACGCAACTTCCAACCCTTCTGCCGACCATCATATGGTCACCTTTTGCTTGAAATTGATAACACGTTCGTCCTTGGAGTCGCAGGCTGTTTTTCCCAGTCATATCTAGAAAATAGTGGTTTGAGGGTTATCCCCCTGTAGCACCAGAGGCCTCATGTGTAAACAGCATGATTAAGTTGATTTACTCAAATTTAGATGGAATAGTATCTAAATCATTAGAGGTAAATGGCTATGCCAAAGAAATGGAACCTAATATTATTTGCCTAACTTAAACAAAATTAATCTCAAGGATATCAAATGACACCCTAAGCTTTGAGGATTTCAGTATATGGAGAAGAGATAGAAATTTGAAAAAAGGAAGAGGAGTTCTGGTATTAACAAAGAAAAATCTGTAAGTCAGAGAGATACTACTAGAAATACTGTCACAAGTAAAACTGATTGCATCAAGGATTGACACATATGAAGGGAAAATATTTTTGGCAGATTTACACATGCCACCCAAAACTAACACTTAGGAAAGAGGTGAATATGAAGACATGGCAGATAGTACAATTCAAAGTTTAAGAGCATTACTACATAGAATGGAAGAGAAATCTGTAAGATTATATTAACTGAATATTTCAATACAAACATAAATTGGAAAACTTTTGTTGTAAAATGCTATGAAAGCTGTTGGGATCAAAAGCTCTTAGATCTTGTACAGGAGATTTTCCTAACACAATATGTAAAGGAAAACACCAGACAAAGAGAACTTGATGATCCGTATCGACAATATAATGTATCACCCTTCTTTCGGCAAAACCGACTGTTCAGTATTAAATTGCAATTTCAGGATTGCACATGATATATTTAGCAGTAATAAAAGTTACGAAAAGAGCCTAAACTGCAAAGAGGGCAACTACCATGACCTAAAGAAGAGCTTCATAGAAATAGACTTGAAGAAGGAGCTTAGAGGACATATAAGTGTTAAACAGAGAAAATTATGTAAATTTTATGAAACAGGAGTCGAGAATTATATCCCTCCGCTCAAAGAAACAGAATTAAGGATAAAGAAGTGTTTTAACACAAAATGTAAAAATTTAAAAGAGAAAAGAGACTTGCTGTGGAATAGATACAGAAGACAATAGTGAGAGGGCATATAGCAACTATAAGCAAGCAAGAAATTATTATACGAAGATAAGGAGAGAAGCTCAAAGGCAGTTTGAGGAAGACATTATAAATGAAAGTACAGTATGACCTCACTACGACGGACTTCACTAGACCGGAATTCGGTTTTTTCGGAGTTGAGGAACCGACCGGAATACAGTGATCCCTCAGTTATCCAGACATTTATTATCCAAACATGTTCAGTATCAGCATGCTGGGCCTTGGCTCTGTTAGACCATTATCCGAATTTACTTGCTATTATCCAGACGTAAAAGTGCCAGAGAACTTCGGCCGGCCAGCTGACATGTTCAAATCGGTACCATGGCTGCTGGGCTCAAGCCGTGAGAGGGAAGTAGTCTGTAACCCACAACTATAGCTAAAATGTCCATCTGACCCTGTACTGAATGGTCAGAATCGCACGCTCATCCTATCACTCCTAACGAACCTCCAGCACCCGAGGAATACAGGAATACGACTGTAACCTGCAAACGGTGTCAAAATGTCCGTGTGGATTCCCCATCAAATGTCTAATATTGTGCGGCCACAGGGGCTAAGTCTTTCCCAACCGCCACCTCCATCAAACACAGACCACAAGCCACAAGTACATGTTCAGCGACAGCGGCAGTCTGCCCCTCTGTTGAAGGTCGAAAGTCCCCTGGTCTCGATGCGTTGTGTTTCCGTATGACCACTCGGCATCTAACAAACTGCAAGCCACAAGAAAATGTATGACAAAAGTGCCCATTCTCCTGTCGACAGAAGGGGGAGAATCCTTCCCACAGCCTTGCCTCCCCCCCCCCCCAACTCCCCCCTCACTCCCTCAGTCCTTACCCTCTTCCGTGGTGATAGCATTGACTCGGGAGTTTTCAGAGTTTTTTGCAGTTTTTTCAACTACTATTGGTCATATGGAAATTCAGTGGTGACCACGAGAAAGCTCATGAAATTCTACATCTAGACATTTGCTTAACTCTTGGAAGATGCTGGCAAAATTCTGAATTAGGAAGGTGGGAAGTTATGTGAAGGTAAGTTTTACTCTTGAACACTTTATTCCTGCTTGAATTTTGTACTCTTACTTGTCAGTTTTATGTGTTTTTATTAGCTTACCTTGTAGTATAAGCACCAGCGAAGATGAAGGTATATGATTTATACCAATATAACCAATTTACGATGGCATATTTAGCTGCGGAATTTTTTTTGAGCTCTGGGAGCAATCACTTATCACAGACAACAGATTTTCAAGCTGTCATCAGTTTTTTTGTGTTTTTTAGTTGTTTATCCATTGTTTTCATGAATTTAGCATTAACCCTTTCGCGCACGGTAAGTTTGATTAAGTTTCACGAGGCCCACGATTTTACTTGCCTGCGCCTGTCACCAGGCCGCCCGCGTGACGCAAATTGCACATATTCTTGCCTTATTTTCACCACCCAAACCTCTAACTATTGCCCTGAAACTCACATCATCTTATTCGCCGATGTTTGTTCTAGCTGATAAGCTAAAAGTACAGTAGGCCTCTGTGAATAAAAATTTTGGAACATTGATCTCACTTCCCAACATTGTCGTTCGAGTGTTTTCTATCATACAGAAAAATGTTATTAAAAGTTTTGATAGAGAATTTCATTGGCTTTCTAATGAGGTATGTCCGGTTGTGATGTGATTTGTAGTTTTCGAGAAAATAGCCAAAAACTAAAAGCCATTTTTGTAAAAAATTTGATTTTTGTTCAGGGAGGTATACTGCAGAAGTTTTCTCGCACACCTTATGTTTTTATTACATAATCTTATGTAGAATTTCATAAGCTTTCTCCTGATACCTTTTTGTTTTGATACGCCTCACAATTTCCGAGTAAATCGCAAAAAACTACAGGGTACTCGCGGCCGCGGTGCACTTTCGTCATACGCGCACAGTAAGCGCCTGTGTAACCACAACTTTTCATCAGAGAAATTACATAGTTATGTCCTGTACATACGTAGAATTCACTGATCTTTATCATAGTTCTTACAGGAAATCGATACGTTCAATAATTTTGGAGTAAATGGACAAGAAAGATAGAACACCCTTCCTCGCCCGCAAGCAAGAAAAAAACACTCAATTTCCCTGCCTAACGAATACTTACATATTTTCACTCGTTACGTCTTATTATTATTTTTTTTTTTTGCTCAAATTATACACGTGAAATATCATAAGCTCTTTGATGGTGCTTTCAGTAACTCGACATGGCCACTAGTCTTTTTGCTAGGTACTGATACTAAAGCTGAACTTTTTTCCATCTCATATATGTATATGTAAAAAACAATACTTATTTGTGAAAAAAATATAGAAATGTAGAAACAGGTCAATGTACAAATCAACAAAATATGGATAACTCACTTGCTCCAGAGGTGTTGAGCTGCTGGCAGGAACTTGAAGAAATTGAAGATGAGTTAGGTAGTGTGTGAGTTGTGTGTGTGTGCATGGGTGCGTGAGTGTGTGTGTGTGTATGTGTATGTGTGGCGTATTCTCTGTTCCTTGTACCACGTTTGCCTAACACATGCAGTGCACACAGTAGATTTCTCCACGAACATTCGCTGCACGACATACGTATATAATGTCATATATGTGTCGCTGTGTGGCGTATTATCTTGTCTCTGATCATTATGTAACTTTCCGCTGTCAGTCAATGCACGCAATATTTCTCGGTGAACACTTGCTGCACTATTTTATACGTATATTTCGCACTGAACCACATACAATATAAAACACTATCACATGATTCCATCCCAGCCTTTTCTGTTATTCCCTTCCCTACTATATGGCGTAAGAGACCGCCTGTTCCCTTAGCAACTACAGTAATGCATATGTCTGTGTATCTTTATGGCATAACATAATGCCTGCTATGGTAGGTCAGTTATTTCACTAATCCAGGCACTATATGTTTCACAGATATAAGTAATGGCTTCACTATAAGGGTAAAATACATCATTTTATGGGAAGAGTGAGTGGAAACCCCGCTATAACAAACCAGACTCTGCCTCTAGGCCTAACGGCTGATAACGGGCCCCAATGCTTTACAAACAATATATTTATGTTCAGTAGACACAATCACTTCACAGTATAGTCAAAAACGCTGTACAATCACAATATTTCAGTAATGGCTTCAGCCTCGGGTGGGAGGGGGAAAATGGCGGATTTAAAGGGACAACACAACACAGCATGACCCTGCTGTCTGGCTGTTAGTGGAGCACTGAGATTCTATCACTACGTACAGGCACATATGAGTCATTGCATTGTTGCCAAGGTCTTACCTCAGGAGAGACACGTGGCTGATAGAACGCTACAAAATTTGACACAAATCGACCGAAAACTTATTTTTTGGTTCATTTTTTTCGCGTTTTCACGCGATTTGAGGTCCCATGCTTTGGCACACTACACCACATGTAACGCAGATTGCGGCCCCGTGCACGGAAGGGTTAATATGGATAATCTTGTGTGTGTTTTGATGTCTAAATAGGGCAGATTGACCTGACAACAGTGCCAAAATTAGGAGGGGTACAGTATAGGTGGGGTGATTTTTGGTTTTCATTGTTTTTTTTCATGGTTTTCTTGTGTTTAGCATTACTTTGGATATTCCTATGTGTGTGTTTTATGTCTAAATGTGGCAGATTGACCTGAAAACAGTGCCAAAATTAGGAGGGGTACTGTACATACAGTGGTGTATAGGTAGGGTGTTTTTTGGTTTTCAGTGGCTCTCTTTCATGGTTTTCTTTGTGTTTAGCATTACTTTGGATATTTCTGTGTGTGTTTTGATGTCTAACTGTGGCAGATTGACCTGAAAACAATGCCAAAATTAGGAGGGGTAGTGTCCATACAATGTGTATAGGTAGTGTGTTTTTTGGTTTTCAGTTTTTTTTTTTAATAGTTTTTTGGTTTTCAATGTTTCTTTTTTTTAATAGTTTTCTTGATGTTTAGCATTACTTTGGAAATTCTGATGTGTGTTTTGTTGTCTAAGTGTGGTAGATTGACCTGAAAACAGTGCCAAAATTAGGAGGAGTATTGTACATACAGTGGTGTATAGGGGGTGTTTTTTGGTTTTCAGTGTTTTTTTTCCTTTCATGGTTTTCTTGGTGTTTAGCATTACTTTGGATATTCCTATTTGTGTTTTGATGTCTAAATGTGTCTGAATGACTGGAAAACACTGCCAAATTAAGCATAGGTACTGTACAAATAAGTTCGGTATAGGTTGGAGGTGGTTATAGGTAGGGTCTGGGTTTGGTAGGGGAATAGCGTTCATTATCCAGATGCTGCCACAATCCTGACATGCCTTTGGCTTTATTATGTTCGGATAAGTATGGGATTACTGTAATTTTTCATATATTGGGAAAACTCTGAAAAAGCTTTACCTTAAGTGGTATGGATTGCCTACCCGCAGGCTGAGGGGGCCATATTTTCCATGCGGTTTGTGTGTTCTTGCGTCGGTTGGTGGTGAGCTGGCGGCATCACTATTGTCCCCCCATGCTCTGCCTCAGTCTGACCCACCTTATTCTCCCCTCCCCCATGATTTCCCTGGAAGTCCCTGATACGTATAACTCGTGGGCGACGAGTGATAAGTGAAATATACAAACAAAATAAACATCTTTTGTTTGTAAGAAAGTAAATTATAAGGTGTATAAAGTGTACAGTACAGAATTTTAAAAGTTCTTAAAATTAAGTACAGCACATGGCATGCAAGGTACATGCTACACCTTTATTTCCTGTCCATGATTCAGCTCCTGCCAGTGAAGACAGTCAGGAGGATGATTAACTGGTCCTTGACGATGACCCTGAAGATAATGGGTAATTATTTTAAAGGATTTGCTCACTAGGTGCTGAGTGATGATACATTTGGCAAGGTGGGGGGGGGGAGGAGAGTAGGGTGAGCCAAGTGAGTCGGAATGGTTACATAAAAAAATATATAGTACTGTATATTTTTTTATTACTTATGAGTTTTACTGTGTCCAAGCCTTGCTTATATTTTACTGTGTTATGCAGTAAGGTATTTATAGTACCATTTCAGAAAAGTTAAGAGGCAAATGGGATATTGCAATGAGTTAGAAGGAACAGGTGGGGTGAACGAGGTTGGTGGCCATGATGCTTTTCATGTATGAAAATATATTAGCAGGGGGAAGTCCATATGTCGCTTTTATCAGGGTTTCGCTTTTTTCAGAATGATTTGGGTCCCAATTAGTCCTTTCAAGTGATATTTTAATGTAGTGATCAACCAAAGCTTTTTTACATCTACAGTACATCCGAAGCAAAACCAAAGTTCTGTCTACCTATCTATAGCCCGACACCCTAATCCCGCAAAGGGTGGCTGCAGACAAAACGCCTCCAAGTTGCTCTGTCACCCACCATTTGCCTACCCTCCCCCCAGCTCACTCCCCCTTCCCTCATATACCTCTCAACTCCATCCCTCCACCTCATCCTCGGCCTTCCTCTCCCTCTCCATCCCTCCACCCCACCTGCATATTCCCTCTTAGTCAGTCTTTCATTCTCCATTCTCTCCACATGCCCAAACCACCTCAGTGTATTTCTCCTAATCTTCTCAACCACATCCACCCCACAACATTCCTTCACTTCTTCATTCGTCAACCTGTCCCTCCATGTCACTCGACATTCTCCTCTCAAGTAACTCATTTCCACTGCTCTCACTCTTGACTTGTTACCCTCTAGCAAGGTCCATGCCTCGCTTCCATACGTCAGGGTAGGGATCACAATACTATCATGCAGTGACTTCTTGACTTCCATACTCACCTCCCTATTTCTCATCACTGCTTTCAATGAACCAACAAGCTTCCTTCCCTGCTGTACCCTTTCAAGTATTTCATCCCCAAAACTTCCATCCTTACTCATCACATTGCCCAAGTACTTGAATGCACTCACATTCTCCATATCCTCACCATCCAACCTCACTGTGCATTCTGTGACTTCATTCCTCTCAAAAACCAAAGTTAAAGATAAAATATAGACCATCATGGATGAGGGGATAACCTGTGTTCAAGAAAAAGATATTTGCTAAGTTCTTAACAAAAGTGTCCAATCTGTTTTTACAGAAGAAAGTAATTTTGAGAGAGATGATAAGGAACATTCATGCCCACACATATTACCAGATATACGAATATCGGAACGAGGGACGGGAAGAGTTGAGTAAATTAGAGAATGGAAAAGCAAATGGTCCTGATGAAATTTCAGGTTGGGTGCTCCATGAATGTGCAGAAGAGTTAAGCAGACCAATATGTTTAACCCTCATGTTACCATTCGATGCAGGCTGTGTCCAACTGCGAGCGAGCACTTGAGAGGCGGGCCTCGGTGCCCAAGGCCACACACTGAGGGACCCCCACTGTCACCGCGCTATTCCCATGCACTCAGTAGTTCATAAGCAGTTTATCCTCACACCCTTATTTATGTATCGATAATCGTAATTTTTTTTCTCCGTATCCTGAATGAATGTACTTGCTTATGGTGGTGTATAAAAGGTCAGCTGAATGTAAATTATGGCTTAATTTCTTTTTACTTAATTTATTTTCAGTTTTATCTCATAGAGATATAATTTTTATGGTAAACATTACCGTGAAAAAGTTATAGGGAATGTATTGGACTACATTTTGGTGTATAAAGAATTACTGTAAGTCAATTAGGGCCAATTTTATGGACCACAAAAGGAAATTAACTTACGCTTAAGCAAGGCTCGTAGCACATTGACTGGGGCAGTGGGGCGACACTGGGTGTGGAGTGGGTTGAGCGCGGGGGAGGGATACTTGGGGACGCAAGTAGTGCTTTGTTCTCACCCAAAAACCATTCCATAACCATTTCATTTGACACAACCGACATTGAACGGTAACGAGTGGTTGAAATGTGCTCAGATGCAGCCTGCGTCAAATGGTTATGATTGCATGAAATTTGCTCCGCTTCCATAAACACTAGCGGGTTAATATGCAAGGAATCTTTAAGCCAGGATAAATTACCTGATATTTGAAAGAAAACAAACATTGTTATCCTATTCAAGAAAGGAAATAGAATTCACTCAACTGCAGACCAGTATCCCTGGCCAGTGTTGTAAGCAAGGTACTAGAGAACCTAATAAGAAAAATTTGGGTAATTTCCATCCATCATCGAATCCTATGTCGCCCCAGGAGGAATGTCGGAACCTGGGGTCAGGCAAGTTGGTCCTGACATTTAAGATGAGTGACCAGCCTGACTCATCTCTGAGTGGCATTATGTGAGCAATAAACCCCAACCATCCCTTGGACATAAACACCATCTGGAAAAATACAATATGATAACAGAAAGGCAGTTCGGTTATAGAAAAGGAAAATAATATTTTACATATCTACAGTCCGGTACAGGGGTGGATCAGCCAGAAAGATTGCTGGGAAGGATTGCTACTATAAGCTGTTTTGGCAGGGGGGAACTGATGGATATGGGGGTGTGGGGATATTGGTTGCGGAGAAATGGGTGGAGTATGTCATAAATGAGAAAGTAGTAAGTGATAGGATAATAGTAGTGAAAATTTTGATCGGACGGGTGATTGTTTCAGTTATATCAGCATATGCTCCGCAAGTAGGATTGGATGACGCAGAGAAGGATAGATTTTGGGATGATTTAATACGTGTAGTAAGTGGTATGGGTGATGATGAGGTAGTGGTTCTGGGAGGGGATTTAAATGGTCATGTTGGTGAAGCAGCTCAAGGTTATGAAGGAGTCCATGGAGGATGTGCATATGGTGTGAGGAATGCTGAAGGGGAAAGAATACTCGAGTTTGGGGAGGCTATGGACATGATTGTGTGCAACACACATTTTAGAAAAAGAGTGAGTAGATTGATTACGTACGAGTCCGGGGGAAATAGTAGNGTTTCAGTTATATCAGCATATGCTCCGCAGGTAGGATTGGATGACGCAGAGAAGGATAGATTTTGGGATGATTTAATACGTGTAGTAAGTGGTATGGGTGATGATGAGGTAGTGGTTCTGGGAGGGGATTTAAATGGTCATGTTGGTGAAGCAGCTCAAGGTTATGAAGGAGTCCATGGAGGATGTGCATATGGTGTGAGGAATGTGGAAGGGGAAAGAATACTCAAGTTTGGGGAGGCTATGGACATGATTGTGTGCAACGCACATTTTAGAAAAAGAGTGAGTAGATTGATTACGTACGTGTCCGGGGGAAATAGCAGTCAGATAGATTATTTTCTGGTCAGTAGGGTTGATAGGAGATTAGTGAGGGATGTTAAAGTTATACGAAGCGAGGAGTGTGTGCAGCAGCACAAACTGTTGATTTGTGACGTGGTGCTTAAGGAACGAATGGAACGAATGACGAGAAGGTGACATATGTACCTAGGAGGAAAATATGGAAGCTGGGAAACCAGTCAGTAAGGGATGCCTTTTATAGTGAGATGAGGAGAGTGGTGGCTGAACAGGAAGCCTTAGATAGAGACGTTAATGAACAGTATAGAGCCCTTAAGAACAGCCTCTTGAGAGTTACCGATGCAGTGTGCAGTTGGACAGGGGGCCCACCAAGACACAAAGTGACTTGGTGGTGGGATGAGGGTGTAGAAGCTGCAGTTAAGAAGAAAAGAAGGCTTTTTTGGGAATGGAAGAAGGGTGCTAACAGGGAGGAGTACTTGGCTGCCAAGCGCAGGGCTAGAAGAGAGGTATACATGGCGAAGTCTGCGTCACAGAGACTTTTACTTGATAATCTAAATCATGAAGTAAGGAAAAATATGGTTTTTAGGGTGGCAAATCAGGTGAAGAGAGATAATCGGGACATTGTAGGCGAGCAGTGTGTGAAGAATGATGAAGGAAGGGTAGTGGTGAACAGTGAGGATATTAAAGATGCATGGAGAGAGCATTATAGCCGGTTGTTGAATGAGGAGT
>JAGKTI010041255.1:0-10276 GCA_018397915.1 Birgus latro
ACTCCCTGTACTGTTGTTTGCAGATGATACTGTGTTGTTGAGTGAAGACGAAGGGGAGCTGCAAGGCTTGGTAGATGAGTATGGGAGAGTGTATAAGAAACGGAATCTAAAGGTGAATGTGGGGAAGAGTAAAGTGATGGTCTTCGAGAGAAGTGAAGCCAGTGAGTGTACAGTGAGAGTGGATGGGAAGGAAATGGAGAATGTGAGTGAATTTAAGTACTTGGGCAGTGTGATGAGTAAGGATGGTAGTCTGGAGGGTGAAGTGCTCGAAAGGGAAGGAACGTTGCTGGTTCGTTGAAGGCAGTGATAAGAAACAGGGAGGTGAGCATGGAAGTGAAAAAGTTGTTACATGACAGTATTGTGATACCAACTCTGACATATGGAAGTGAAACTTGGACCCTGTTGGAAGGACAGAAGTCAAGAGTGAGAGCAGTGGAAATGAGTTATTTGAGAGGAGCATGTGGAGTCACATGGAGAGACAGACTAACAAATGAGGAAGTGAAGGAGCGTTGTGGTGTGGTTGANGGAGAGGATGGAGAGTGAAAGATTGACGAGGAGAGTGTATGTGAGTGAGGTGGAGGGGGCGAGAGGGAGGGGGAGGCTGAGGATGAGATGGAGGTATGGAGTGGAGAGGTATATGAGAGAGGGGGTGTGAGTTGGGAGCGTGGTAGTGAAATAACAGGGGACAGAGTGACATGGAGACGATTTGTTTGTGGCCACCCCATTCGGGATTGAGGCGTCTGGTAATAGATAGATAGATAGATGTTTCCCTACATTATTTCAAAGGTACACTTCAATTCTGCATATATTTAGTCATAGTTTTATTAACTGAGGTATTAAAAAGTTAGGTATAACTTGCGATTTCGTTACAAAAGTGGTGAGGTTTAACCACTTAACCGTGGGCCGTCAAGATAGATAGATAGATAGATGCTTCCCTACATTATTTTAAAGGTACACTTCAATTCTGCATATATTTAGTCATAGTTTTATTAACTGAGGTATTTGAAAGAGGGGGGTGTGAGTTGGGAGCGTGGTAGTGAAATGGCAGGGGACAGAGTGACATGGAGGCGATTTGTTTGTGGCCACCCCGTTCGGGATTGAGGCGTCTGGCAATAGATAGATAGATTAAAAAGTTAGGTATAACTCGCGATTTCGTTGCAAAAGTGGTGAGGTTTAACCACTTAACCGCGGGCCGTCACTTTCGTGATGCTCTGTGGCAATGGCTCGAGGTGTGGGCCATCAGTTGGGTGCATCTCTGATGTTTTTAATTAGCCCGGGCCTTCAAGATATAAATATATATATAAAATTTGGGGAGATGACTGAGTGACATTTATATTCACCTAGACAAACCTAATTTAGTATGTATTGTCAATACTTCCAACGACTTATTTCATAGCATATACATTAACAGCTGATTTTGAACCCTTTTATATCCAGATACTTACCTAAATCAGTTGAATGTCGTCCTTGAAGGTGTAATGATGTCGCCGTCGCGCCCCTCCATTTCCGCCACTTTGGCCTTCATTTTAAATTGCCCTGTGACCTTTACCCCAATAAAACATCGTGTGGGAAGCGGTAAATGACTGTAGATATATATAATTGTAATAAAGTAATAGGAATGTAAAGTGTGAGTGTGTATATGAATAAGAAATGACTGAATAAGAGCTGCAAACTAGCGCGATTCGGATGGTCTCATTTCCAGTTGCTTTCACAGTGTTTTTTTGTGGGAGCATGGATACTTGAAAATAACTGAATAGTGTTTGTAGTGATAACATTAGTCACTGGTATTCATATTACGGGCTGTGGGAAAGTTTAAATTGGAAACTTCATTACCCAAATTCAGAATTCTCCAGAAGTCATACGGTCATTGACAAGTACTAAAAAAACATCCCAGGAGAAAGCAGAAAGTATGTGCCATATGTATATTTAATTATAATATTCTAGGACAAATAACTGATTTTTGGCAAATATTTTAAGAAAGTCAGTCGGAGCGCGAATTACCCCCGGCGGGAAGAGCCAGGACCGCCTCCCATAACCCCGCGGTTTACGGGTTAATCAATGTAGTGCCGGCGTACACCACTTCTCCGTGTCTTTCGTGACAGTTAAAACGTTTGGGCCTGGCGGCTCATGCCTTCAGATACCAGCAATGGCTGCGTCTTCCGTTTTAAATGGATTTGTGATATTTATTTACAAAAAGTTTCCCTTTATATAACGATATTACTAGCAGTTTTGATTGAAAACATATTATAATCTTTATGAAAAAAAGGTAATTTATGAATTTTCTGTCTTGTAACAGTACTGTATTATATTTTCATCCATAACAGTTACTGTTTCATGGACTGATAAATCTTACTCTTATCTCACGTGCCATTTATGACCATCCTGAGGGCCACATTTGGCCCGCGAGCCATGAGTTTGACACCCCTGCCATAGAGTTTACTAAAAGTCATGAAAGCTTACTGAGTGTGTTTGCATTCAGCACATTTTTACCAAGTGTTATGAATCTCAGTTCTGTCTATCTATCTATTGCCAGACGCCTTGATCCTGAACGGGGTGGCCACAAACAAATCGCCTCCATGTCACTGTCCCCTGCCATTTCACTACCACGCTCCCAACTCACACCCCCCTCTCTCATATACCTCTTCACTCCATCCCTCCATCTCATCCTCGGCCTCCCCCTCCCTCTCGCCCCATCCACCTCACTCACATACACTCTCCTCGTCAGTCTTTCACTCTCCATCCTCCCCACATGCCCAAACCACCTTAACGTGTTTCTCCTAACACTTCCCATCACGCCCTCAACCACACCACAACGCTTCTTCACTTCCTCATTTGTTAGTCTGTCTCTCCATGTGACTCCACATGCTGGAATAATAATTTATCATAGTTCCAAAGATCGTAATCTTTCATTTGGCAAATCCTGACCTGATTATGTCCATTATACAATTAGTAATAATAAGACTTGTATGGCCAAAATCTTACAGGGCCGAGATCAGCAATCCGAATGTTTAAAGGCATGTTATTCCTCTTGCTTTGAGAAAACATCCCAGTTCTGCTACAGTCTATTTTTCCACATATATTTTACCTGTGCAGCGGACCATGACACTATATTTTCTGGAATCATCAGCTGATTTCAAAAGTCATGGGCATCAGGTGTGGTGTAAACACATCATCAGCGCCCCCCTGGGCCCCTGGCGGTGGGCACAACTATGCTACTCTACCCATGAGAAAGCGCCTCTATATGAGCTCAGTGGGTTCACATGATCTTCGATTGTTTAAGTAACATATTTCCTTCATTTGTTATGTAAGATACAATTTTGTTATACCCAATTACCATTTTTCCTTACAGATGTACATTCACCACCTAAAAACATGACAGTGATCAAAACTCAGGCAACATAATAATCCCATGTAGACTCTCTAAACTGAGATAGATGCAACTGTCCATTTCTGTTATATTTTGATAAAGAGGCCATTTTTTTCCCTAGTTTTATATGTAGATAAATCAATAAACATCCTATTTTCAGTAAAGTAACACAAAAATTGTACAACAGAGGGTAATTCAAGTTGCCCCCACTTTTGCATTTTACATTATCTGGTGAGCGATGGCATTTTTTTCCAGTTTGTAGGGGCTCCAATTTCCTCTTTCCTGAGCATCACCCTTCCCCTTGTGCACATTTACAGTCTCGCTCTTCAGCAGGTCATCTGGGACAACACACTCATATCCAGTCGTATTAACCCGTCACGTCCCGACCGATTTCCAACCTACAATACCCCAAAATCCCGAGCATTTTTGGAAATTTTTTTAATTGGCTCAAACCTTCGCTTTTGGTGAGAAACATCGAAAATTCATAGAGAAATCGCGATCCTGTGCTTAAAACTGTTGATACAGGTGTCATGCAACATTACGTTTTCCTTCTTTTTCAGGGTACTTGGCTAAAGAAAACGAACTATGGAAGGGTTAACTAATTCAAGCCGCTTTTAATTACGTATTTATTTATGTATTTGGTACGAATTTATGTGTAGTAACAGACTATATTGGTTTTAACACATTTATATAGGCAGTAGAAGCATTGTTTGGTCATCAAACACATCGACATATGGCACCTTCCTTTATGGCATTACCACCTCATCACTTCTGTTTGTTTCTTGCTCTGGCTTCTTTATTTCTTTGTCCTCCACCTCAGGAATCACTTTCACCATGAATTTCGTCATTGGAGAGACCGTGGGGCAACATACCTTTACTGGCCAGGTTACTGCTAACAGGTGAATTGCACATTGTTGGGGGGAGGGGGGGTTAGGTGGGGCCAGGCAGTATCCCCACTTGACAGCAGGTAGAGGAAGGTCTCCCACATATGCCTACCAAAAATCACCCATGAAACTTGAAAATTGTGCAAATTATGACCCTTGCAATTGCGCAACATACCCATACGTTGGTGGGTGTAGCTGTGACAAAACATTGCGACGTACCCATACGTCGATGGGTGTAGCTGTGACAAAACATTACGACGTACCCATACATCGATGGGATTCCTCGGGTTAATGAAGTCAGTAACTGACCCCACTCTTAAATCTCCCGAGGCCTTCAGCATTTCAGCAGTCAACCCAGACACTCCTTCCGCCTTCCCCAACAGCATCCTGTCTATTGCCCAGCTCATAGTAGCAGCATCAATCAAAGGCCAAGGATCATGTGTGCAGTGTGTAAGAGAGAGCATGTGGAGATTATCATGTGTGAAAGGATTGATTTTGCTTATGAGTCTGAGTGTGTGAAAGAGTTTAGTTACTTGGGAGACATGTTATGTGCTAGAAGTGGGGCTGGAGCTACCTCTGTACCTAGAGAGAGGAGTGGTTGGAAGAAGTTCAGGGAGTTGTTGCCTCTCTTGACATTGAGATGGCTCTCCCTCTATGCTAAGAGAGTATAATGTTTTATGATGAATGAGACCTGGGCAGTAAAGAAGAGGAAATTTGCAGGCCCAAACATACAGCAATAACAATGATTGAAGGATGTGCAATGTGTCTTTCAATGTGAGGCCGGGGGGGGCTAGGTTCACAGTGTAAGAGTTGAGAGTAAGGATGGGACTGGAGTGTATTGATGTTGTGATGGGAAGGGGTATATTGAGATGGTGTGGGCATGTGGAGAGGAGTGGGATGACAACTGGGTGCAGAATGTGAGAAGCTTGAACATTGTAGTTGCAAGAGGCAGACCAGAAAGATACGGGATGAGCCCAAAGAGTCTGACCTCGGGGATAAAGGACTGCATTGGGAGGCTGCCAGAGATCGAGCACCATGGAGAGCCACCATTAGGTGACTAAGGCTGATGCTTGTAAGCATGTTGGATTCTTTATAAACATAATGAAGCAGACATTGCAATCTGTGCACTCCAGACCACAAATTTCCAGTATAAACAGGCTGCACTGTATGTATTTGTGTTTGAAGAAAAGTATTAATTGAGTTGTATGGTGTTTCAGATGAGTATACTGAGAGTAATTGGGTATTGGATCGCTAATGTACAAGGCATCCAACATTCAGTGTATCAGAGAAGCTGCTCTTGTTTCATGTGACCCCAGGTTTAAGGTTATGTTATTGGTATCACTCAGATCTTCATGTTGTGCCTCCAGGGTGTGTGTGCATAAAGTGCTGTACAGTGTTATCAACATAGATGCTGGTCTAATGGCAGCTTTTGTTCCAGATCCACAGCTGAAGTTCCATCAGTAAACCAGACATATCAACATTGTGGTCATCAGGGAGCTGCCTTAGTAATAAATGCTATGTCACACCTTGCATCGTTGCCCAAACCGTCTTGGTCATTGTCTGGTCACATCCTACAGGAGGCACCTCAACCCACAGTTTGTGTGTTATATGTTAGTGTTCTTCAGTATATGGCATAGAAATAGTGAAACCTGGAAAATTTAGCTGTTTAGGTATCCTTTATACTTATGGTTGTTTTAAAGTTGTTATAAGTAGGTATTGGAGGATGAGTATTTTAATGATAATGGTAGGGTTTTCAGTATTAGCAACATCATAATCATCATTAGCATATGAACTTCCACTTCATTTCCTACTGAGTCCTCTTGTTAGTTAAATGACTTATTGTCAGGCAGTATTACTGTGTGTACTGCCTTTCCCTGGTAGAAATATTCTTCAACAAAATCCAGAACCTCATTTGGTAGTTACAGGAAAGGACTAAACCCTTTTGTGGATCTTTGTATAGCTCTAACAGTTATGGTTCATTAGCAGTGGTTTGTGTGTTGATAGTCCTCCCCTGTGTGTTGATAATTGTCGGTTCAGTAGTAATAATCATTGTGCTGACAGGTATTGGTCACTTGTAATGATGTATGTTTAGATAGTTACAATTCAGAACTAACTAAAACATCTGAGATCATGTTGCTGACATACAGTAATCATGATAACAGTAAGGTGGAGCAGAATGGAAAGTTGACCAAGTTTTGTGGGAATTAGATGAGCTGGGAGGTTTGATATAATGGAGGTGGTTAACGAAGAAGCAGGGTTGAAGTTAGAATGTGATGTGAAGGAGGAAATAAAGGAGTCAGTTAAGGAAGAACCAGATATGAAGTTAGAATGTAAAGTGAAGGAAGAAATGTTCATTAACGATGGGATTGTCCAAGAGACAGTCATCCTTTCAATAGACTGTGAGAAGTTCAAATGTTTAGAGTGTGGTAAAGTGTTTACTAAAAAGAAGTATCTTACCCAACACAAAATAGTACATTCAGGAGTGAAGTATGACTGTAGTGAATGTGGTAAGCAGTTTAATGATAGGAGGAACTTAGGCAGACACTTGCTAATTCATTCAGGAGTGAAATTCAGTTGTGATAAATGTGGTAAGCAGTTTAGTCAAAAAGGCGACCTCACCCAGCACCTTCTCATCCATTCACGAGTAAACAAAGTAGAGTGTGGTGAGTGTGGCAAACAGTTTAGCAATGAGCGCAATCTCACCCGGCATTTACAAATTCATTTAGGAATTAGGAAGTTCAAGTGTGATGAATGTGGTAAGCTGTTTGGCTACAAAGGTGTTTTTACTCGGCATTTACTAATTCATTCAGGAGTGAAGAGGTTCAAGTGTGATGAGTGTGGTAAACGTTTTAGTGAGAAGGGCAACCTCACCCGACACCTACTTACCCATTCAGGAGTGAAGAAATTCAAGTGTGATGAATGTGGTAAACTGTTTAGTCAGAAGAGCAGCCTCACCAACCACCTACTGATTCATTCAGGAATTAAGGAGTTTAAGTGTGATGTTTGTGGTAAACTGTTCAGATGTAAACAGGACATAGCCAAGCATGTTGCCATTCACTGATATGTCAGAGTACAGTCTTTTAGAAAAATACATCACCCTTAATAGTTGTACTCAACCATTTTCATGGACTAATGGTACAGGTGTACAGAACTCTTTTGTTACTTAGGGGTCTGATAGGTACAAAAACGAACATTACGATGCCTGCTGTTTCCGAAGGGTTGGTACTCGTGTGAGGGACACGCATCAGCAAATAATGACAGTAGATATCTGTAAACACTACCTTCTACTGTAGGGCCTATAATAATAATAACATTACCTGTATGAAAGAATTATAATCTCATTACATAGAAAGAGTGATGCACCATGTTGTCAAGGATTGGTTTTGGCAACACCTTAACATCACTCTGTTGCCTCATCCAGCAAAATCCCCAGATTTAACCCTTCCTTGGCAGCCGACATCGAATTATGTTTTACTATAGCATAGCCGCCAATGTCGATGCAGCACGACTTGTAGAAAACTGCAAAAATATTTGGGAAAGGAACGGGAGTCTGGGAGATGTTGACACATACTTACTCTACCCTGTAAACCACTCAAACAGTCATTACATCTTATGAAGAATTTATGGAGTAGATGGAAAATTGTTGAATGCTATGAAGAGTATGTATGAGGGTGCTAAGGCTGCAGTGTGTGTGGAGAGTGAACTGGGTGAATTTTTTCTATTTGAAGGTTGGATTGAAACAGGGATGTGTCATGTCTCCATGGTTGTTCAATCTGCATATGGATGGGGTTATAAAAGAGTTACAAGGTAGGGCAGTGGATGTTGGAGCAGCCCTAATGAGAGAGGGCAGTGTTTGGAAACTCCCTGTACTGTGTTAAGTGATGATACTGTGTTAAGTGAAGACAAAGGGGAGCTGCAAGGCTTGGTGGATGAGTTTGGGAGAGTATGTAAGAAATGGAATCTAAATCTAAAGGTGAATGTAGGGAAGAGTAAAGTGATGGTCTTTGAGAGCAGTGAAGCCAGTGAATGTACGGTGAGGTTGGATGAGGAGGAAATGGAAAATGTGAGTGTGTTTAATTACTTGGGTAGTGTGATGAGTAAGGATGGAAGTTTAGAGGGTGAAGTGCTTGAAAGGATACAACAAGGAAGAAAGGTTGCTGGTTCCTTGAAAGCAGTGATAAAAAACAGGGAAGTGAGCATGGAAGTGAAAAAGTTACTACATGACAGTATTGTGATACCAACTCTAATGTATGGAAGTGAAGCTTGGACCTTGTTGGAGAGACAGAAGTCAAGAGTGAGAGCTGTGGAAATGAGTTATTTGAGAGAAATATGTGAAGTTGCATAGAGAGACAGATTGACAAATGAGGAAGTGAAGGATCATTGTGGTGTGGTTGTGGATGTGATAGGAAGTGTTAGGAAAAACACACTGAGGTGGTTTAGCCATATGGAGAGGATGGAGAATGAGAGACTGACAAGGAGAGTGTATGTAAGTGAGGTGGAGGGGAGGAGAGGGAGGGGGAGGCCAAGGATGAGATGGAGGGATGGAGTGGAGAGGTATATAAGAAAGGGGTGTGTGAGCTGGGAGCAGGGCAGTGAGGTGGCGGGGGACAGAGCAACATGGAGATGATTTGTTTGTGGCCACCCCGTATGGGATTAAGGCATCTGGCAGTAGATAGATAGATAGACAGAATCAGTCACGTGTGGATTTCAATCTTTTGCTCCTCTCAAGTGTTAATGTAAGAATAAGAAAGTCAAGAAAAGAAAGTGCTGTACCCATTATCTTTCTCTCCTCTTTCCTTCTCTCTTTCCCAAACCACCCGAAGTAAAACAGAATAACTCCATACAGGAATAAACATTATAAACAAAAGAGGGAAAAGATTCATAATTATGATATTTTTATTTAAAAGTACATAATATACTTAGTGGTAGGTGGGGACACTCACCATTCACTCACTCAATGTACTGCTGCTTTGGGTGTCTGCCCGTTCCTCTCTTCCATCCTTCCTCTTCTGTCTTTCTTTCCTTCACTCTTTCCTCTTTCTTCAGCCTACGGGTAACTTAACACTCCATCTTCTGTCTTTCTTTCCTTCAATCTTTCCTTTTCCTTCTTCCTGTGGGTAACTCTACACTGAGTGATAAGCCAAATGGTTTCTTGTACACCAGGAAACCATTTACTACGCTGGGTGGTAACCATATAACCAAATCATGGCACCTGTTGATTTAGTGGGTAATTAAGATGTTGCAATCGGATTGAGCCTGTGTAAGTTTAATCCAAGGGGTGGTTGGAGTTTATTGCTCACGTAATGCCACTCAGGGATGAGTGAGACTGGTCACAGTCATCTTAAATGTCAGGACCAACTTGCCTAGCCCCAGGTTCCTATGCTTCTCATGGGGTGACATTGAATTGGATGGTTCTAGGACAATTGCCCCCCGGACAGTTGCTCCCTGGACATCAGTCCCCGGACAACTGCCCCCTGGATAACTGCCCCCTGGATAACTGCCCCCTTAGGATTATTTCCCCCCGGATAACTGCCCTCGTAGGATAATTGCCCCCACATCCACGACAGGCAAGAGACAGACATTATTGTAACTGTATTTTTTTATAAATGTATTTTATAAATGTGTTCCATTGATGGCAACTGTATTGAGGCATCCTCTGAAATACCCTGAACTGCTTGGTTGATGATCTGCTGCGAAGTCCCGTGTGAGCTGATTGCTTGTTTTTTTATGTCACGCCGAACAGCTAGCATTTCTGGATGACCCACCTTGACAGCGTGTGTATTAGTGTTGAAGCTACCAACAATTTCTCCATCACGCACCTTGAGCTTGGCCTTACAGTTGTTGTGCCGACATCTTTCACACTCATAGGACACCACATCATTAGTTAAGGTGTTCTGCTTCACATATATGTGGCCTTCGTAAATGAGCTTTGGCTTGCCACGTTCACTTGGAATGAACTCCCTGGTTGGATGAACCTACACCATTGCTAGATATGCAAATCACAACCATAGCCAGCAGTAATGCA
>JAGKTI010041256.1:0-10276 GCA_018397915.1 Birgus latro
AACAACTAATCCTTCTGCTTACACTGTTAATCTTTTCTCTCCATTGGGCTCCTCCGATCATAACCTTATTACCTTAACCTATCCTATCGCTCCGGTAAGGCCTGTGGACCCTCCAAAGGAACGTCGTCTGTGGCACTTTGGAGCTGCAGATTGGGAGGCCCTCAGGCAGTACTTCTTTGATTTTCCTTGGAATGATTATTGACCCTCAGGCAGTACTTCTTTGATTTTCCTTGGAATGATTATTGCTTCCTTGGCCAGGAGCCATCTGAGTGTGCCTTGTGCATTACGGAGTTATTTTCTCATATCCTCTGACTAATGCGAGAAAGCCTTGGTTTAATCACGCTTGTGATAATGCTGTCCGCAACGAGGAGAGGGCCTATAAAAGGTACCAGAGCCAACTCACCCCTGAATCACATCTTTTTTATATTTCTGCCTGGAATCGTGCTGAGTCTGTTCTTCGCTCTGCTAAAAATAATTTCATCCGTGCTAAATGTTCNGCTCTCCCCTCCTTTCACTGATCCACCTGGTGAACAATCCTACATCTTTTCTATCCTCAATGACCTAGAGCAGCTGATACAGCACCCTACCCGTATCCCAGACCGCCATGGAGAGCATTCCAACATACTTGACCTCTTCCTAACAACTAATCCTTCTGCTTAAAAATGACCCCGCTAATACCAATACAATACACCAGTCCTGTATGAGACAGCCCTAGCATGTATTCAATATGGACGGTGGGTGTTAAGCGCCGAAGTGGTGACATGTAGATTGTAGGAGGACGACTGGGCCTTGATAGCAGGCTGTGAAGCCTATGCCCAGAGTCGGACACATAAAAAAAAAAAAAAAAAAAAAACTTGACCTCTTCCTAACAACTAATCCTTCTGCTTACACTGTTAATCTTTTCTCTCCATTGGGCTCCTCCGATCATAACCTTATTACCTTAACCTATCCTATCGCTCCGGTAAGGCCTGTGGACCCTCCAAAGGAACGTCGTCTGTGGCACTTTGGAGCTGCAGATTGGGAGGCCCTCAGGCAGTACTTCTTTGATTTTCCTTGGAATGATTATTGGCCCTCAGGCAGTACTTCTTTGATTTTCCTTGGAATGATTATTGCTTCCTTGGCCAGGAGCCATCTGAGTGTGCCTTGTGCATTACGGAGTTATTTTCTCATATCCTCTGACTAATGCGAGAAAGCCTTGGTTTAATCACGCTTGTGATAATGCTGTCCGCAACAAGGAGAGGGCCTATAAAAGGTACCAGAGCCAACTCACCCCTGAATCACATCTTTTTTATATTTCTGCCTGGAATCGTGCTGAGTCTGTTCTTCGCTCTGCTAAAAATAATTTCATCCGTGCTAAATGTTCTCAACTCTCCAACTTGAATTCATCTCGCTCTTTCTGGCACCTTGCCAAAAATCTTTCTAACAACTTTACCTCACCATCCTTCCCTCCTTTTTTCTACTCTGATGACTCTGTAGCTATTTCTTCTACTGATAAAGCAGATCTCTTCACTCAGACTTTCTCCTCCAATCCCACCTTAGACGATTCCGGTGCTGTTCCTCCATCACTTCCCCCCTCTGACTTCCTCATGACTGACATTAAAATTTCTTCAGCTGATGTATTTTCTGCCATCACTGGCCTAAATACTAACAAGGCATATGGACCAGATGGAGTCCCTCCAGTTGTCCTCAAAAACTGTGCTTCTGTGCTTACACCCTGCCTAAGTAAACTCTTTTGCCTTTGTCTGTCAACTTGAACCTTTCCTTCTTGCTGGAAGTTTGCTCTCATTTAGGCAGTCCCAAAGAAGGGTGACCATCCCCAACCCTTTAACTATCGTCCAACTGCTTTAACATCCTGTGTCTCAAAAGTTTTTGAGTCAATTCTTAACAGAAAAATCTTAAAGCATCTTTCCTGTCACAATCTTCTTTCTGACTGTCAGTATGGGTTCCGTCAGGGATGCTCCACTGGTGATCTCACCTACTTTCAGACTCCTGGTCATCCTCCTTTTGGGACTTTGGCAAAAGCTTTGCCATTGCACTTGACATCTAAAAGGCTTTCGATCGAGTCTGGCATAAATCTTTAATTTCCAAACTGCCCTCCTACATTTTCTATCCTTCTATCTGTGCCTTCATCTCTAGCTTCCTTTCTGGTCATTCTATAGCCGCTGTTGTAGATGGCCATTGTTCTTCTCCTAGACCTATCAGCAGTGGTGTTCCTCAGGGCTCTGTCCTATCACCAACTCTCTTCCTTTTATTCATCAATTACCTCCTAAGGTGTACATCTAACCCTAGCCACTCATATGCTGATGATTTCACCCTTCACCTTTCCATTCGGTTTCCACAATGTCCATCTCAGAAGTTACTTCAACAAACAAGGGATGAGGCTATGGAATACCCAATGTCTGACTTGGCTCGTATCTCTGATTGGGGTAAAAATAATCTTATCTTTAATGCATCACAGACTCAGTTCTTACACTTATCAACGACAAAATCTTCCTCAGGATTACCCACTAATGTTTAATAATGTCCGGCTCAGTCCTGGATCATCCTTGAACATGCTTGGGGTTTCATTCTCTCGGGATTTGTCTTGGAAAGAACATATTACAGTACATCTCTTTTTGCTTCCAAGAGATTAGGTGTGCTAAGCTGACTCCGAACTTTTTTAACCCCTGCACAGTTGTTGACCTTGTACACGGGTTTTATTCGCCCGTGTATGGAGTACAACTCTCATGTGTGGGGAGGCTCCCCACATGCAGCTCTACTCAATAGGGTGGAGTCAAAGGCCTTTTGTCTCATTAACTCTCCTCCTCTTACTGATTCCCTTCAACTTCTGTCTCTTTGCCGCACTGTTGCATCTTTATCTCTCTTCTATTGCTATGTCAATGGTCACTGTTCCTCTGAACTGTCTGCTTGCATCCCTCCACAACTACGACGGGCACGTAGTTCCCGTCTAGTAACAAGCTCTCATCCCTTTTCTGTTCAACTCTCTAATGCAAGAGTTAACCGTTACTCCCAGTCCTTCATTTATGCAACTGGTCAGCTCTGGAATTGTCTTCCTCTGTCTGTATTCCCTACTTCCTATGATCTCTAGTCTTTCAAACATAGTGTGTCCAAGCATCTCGAAATGAATGGATCTTGAATTTGGTTCGCTTTCGTTTTGATTTTTGTTTTTTCTTGGAAGGAACGGTATGTGGGCCCATGGCCTTTGGTTCCTTCTTCCTTGCATTAAAAAAAAAAAAAATGTAGCTATCCGTACCATGTCCTTTGTTTGGTCCTTTGTCGTCACCTTTTGGTCAGTCCTGGTCCGAGGCTTCCTGTTTGTATTTATAGTCAGTTGTTTTCCATGGAGGGGCACTAACCCTCCACCAACCCCTTGTTGTCACGTATGGAACACGTTTTGGTTGGTTATAAGGTTACCACCCACCACTGCAAATGCTTTCCTGGTTTACAGGAAAACATATGTACCTAGGAGGAAAATATGGAAGCTGGAAAAGCAAGCAGTAAGGGATGCCTTCTACAATTAGATGAGGAGAGTGGTGGCTGAACAGGGAGCCACAGACAGAGGCGTTAATGAACAGCACAGAGCCCTTAAGAACAACCTCTTGAGAGTTACTGATGCAATATGGTGTTGGACAAGAGGCCAACTGAGACATAAAGTAACTTGGTGGTGGGATGAGGGTGTAGAAGCCACAGTTAAGGAGAAAAGAAGGCTTTTCCGGGAATGGATGAAGGGTGGTAACAGGGAGGAATACAGTACTTGGCTGCCAAGTGAAGGGCTACAAGAGAGGTATACGGGGCAAAGTCTGAGTCACAGAGACTTTTACTTGATAACCTAAATCATGGGGAAAGGAAAAATATGATATTTAGGGTAGCAAATCATGTGAAGAGGAATAATCGGGATATTATAGGTGAGCAGTGTGTGAAAACTGATGAAGGAAGGGCAGTGGTCAACCATGGGGATATTTAGATGCATGGAGAGAGCACTATAGCCAGTTATTGAATTAGGAGTTTTACTGGGACAGGGAAGGTTTAGAGCCAGCAAATCCAGTGTTTAGCCCTTGGACTTTGATTGATGCTGCTACTGTGAGTGAGGCAATAGGCAAAATGAAGGTGTGGAAGGCAACAGGTGTGTCTGGGTTGACTGCCGAAATGTTGAAGGCTTCAGGAGATATAGGGGTGAGGTTAGTCAATGACCTGAATATGATTATATATGAGTGTGTTGTCCCAGATGATTGGCTGAAGAGTGTAATTGTAAATGTGTGCAAAGGGAAGGGTGATGCCCTGGAAAGAGGAAATTACAGAGGCATAAAGCTTTCAGATCATATAATGAAGGTAATGGAGAGAGTTCTTGAAGGTATGATTAACCCGTAATCACCAGGCTTTTGGATTCGTACGTTAACCCCAGACGTGTCCAGGATTCTGGACATTCCTTTGGGGGTTAAAAAATGTATATATAAATGGCACAAATTTTATTCCTATATTTTTTACATGAAATACATTCATTTCTACAGTAAATTGTCTGTTACTTACATTTCAAAATGAAACTAGCATAGAGGGGAAAAAAAAATGAAAAAAAGGTGTAAAAAATGAGAGAAAACATGACTTTTATCTTCTAAGGATCACAACCAGCCCCAGTCTTAAGGTATGCCACTTAAACTTGGCACGCGTGGAGTTCATACGTCCCACGTGATGGTCCATAGGTTACTTTTTGCAATTTTGCAAAATGAAGGGTTTTTTCTATGCTCCAGACATGTCCGGGATTCTGGACAATAGGGCTCTAACTCTATGGTAGAGACAGAAGCCACATGATTGCACCTCACACGGCAACAGCACATCTCAATGTGGGATGTCATGGGCAGCCAGCCTCATAGGCCTAACACAGTCTTGTCCACGATGCAAAGTAGGCCTCTTCTCGGAATCTCGGACAAGCCTGGTGATTACGGGTTAAAGAAAGAGTGAATACTGATGAGATGCAGTTTGGGTTTATGCCAGGCAGGGGGACCACTGATGCCATATTCACTGTTTGACAACTTCAGGAAAAATATATTGGAAAGAAAAGGGAACTGTACTTTGTTTTGCTGATTCAGAGAAGGCCTTTGACAGTCCCTAGAGAGGTGAAGTGGGCAATGAGAAAGCTTGGGTTGGAGGAGTGGCTGGTTAGGGTAGTTATGGTCATGTATGTGGGTGCTCGCACCCTGGTAAGAGTGAATGGAGATTTGAGTGAATGTTGGTGTGCATCAGGGGTCAGTTTTGAGTCCCTTGTTTTTTATCATGGTACTTGAAGCCCTCTCACGTGACTTCAGAAATGGACTCCCGTGGGAGATGTTGTATGCCGATGATTTGATTGCAGAGAAGGAAAGGGAGGCGGAGGAAAGATTTAGGAAGTGAAGAGATAGTATGGGGCACAAGGGCTTAAGGGTAAATCCAGATAAAACAAAATGATGATATATAGAGTTGGTGGCAATACAGTCAAAGAAGAGGAAGAGTGGCCATGTGCAGTTTGCCACAAGGGTGTGGGAAGTAATTCCATCTTATGCAGTGTTTGTGATAAATGGGTGCACAAGAGATGTAGTGGTATTAGAGGTAGACTGCAAGATAATGGTGATTTTATGTGTGCGGCATGTCAGGGAGAGCAGGTGGAGATTGTTAGGCGTGATAGAGTTGAACTTGCAGGTGAGTCTCTTGAGTGTGTGGAGGAGTTTTATTTGGGAGACATATTATGTGCTGGAGGTGGGGCTGGAGCTAGCTCTGTTGCTAGGGTGAGGAGTGGTTGGAAGAAGTTCAGAGAGCTGTTGCCTCTCGTGGCACTGAGAGGACTCTCCCTACGTGCTAAGTGATCTTTGTGTGCAGCATGTGTTAGGAGTGTGAGGCTGTATGGTACTGAGACCTGGGCAGTAAAGGAAGAGAATATTCACAGGCTCAAATGTACAGAAATGACAATGATTAGGTGGATGTGCGGTGCATCCCTGCACGCAAGGCTGGGGGGGCTGGGTTTATGATCGAAGAGTTGACAGGTAGGATGGGACTGGAGTGTATTGGTGTTGTGATGAGGAGAGGTAGACTGAGATGGTTTGGGCATGTGGAGAGGATGGGGGATGATAATTGGGTGCAGAAGGTGAGAAGTGTTAATATTGGGGGTGGGGTTGCGAGGGGCAGACTGAGAAACATATGAGACAAGGTCATTAAGTGTGACCTCAGGGTTAAGGGACTGAACAGGGAAGCTGCCATAAATCGAGCAGCATGGAGAGCCACCATTAGGTGACCAAGGCTGACGCATGCAAGCATGTTGGAGCCTTCAAAAATGAAACGAATCCTAGGAAACTTAAAATGCAATTCTCATCTCAATAAATGATCATTAAAGCAGCATTTTACCTGCATACATCCAAAATTTTAGTGAAAACTGACTGTATTTCTACAGTCAAATTAACCCTAACCTAAGGAATGGCTGAGGTCCTTTGAGTGTACTTTTTTCTTTATTATATACTGTCCTCATGGGGCAACACAGGATTGGATGATGAATGAATGAATGAGTATACTGTCACCTTAACTTTTAACCCCTGCCGGGCATATTCTTTGTAAGGTACCGTAGTTTGCCTCCCTCGAGTCATTGTTGTATAACCAATGTAAATTACACCTCAAATGAGGCTTGCAGCTTGGCCTGAGTAGACTTTCACTGTGCCTCGTATGAGGTCTGCAGCTCAGCAAGGGTTAATGGGAACTGAAAAAGCAGAGGCACCGTCCATAGCACCCTGGGCCAAACCAGGAAACTGTGACCCATAACCCACTGGCTTCGGGGCACCTTGCCAGAGACAACCACCAGGTCAGTCATCAAGTGCCCCTTGGCACCATGACTGCACCAAAATTTTTCACTCAGTGATGAGACAGCTTCCTGGGGCACTAGTACATGGCTCAGACCCCACTCTACTGGGCAGAAGCAGTAGCTTGGAGAACCACAATGCTTAGTACTGTGTAGGACAGGCAAGGCTCCAGCCCTGGCCCAGTTGAAGAACAGTGTAATATCTAATATTGTATAATGCTACCAGCCCCACTCCTGCATGTCACCAATAGACTGCAGAGACAAATTTGAACAATGATATATCTCTGGTGATGCCAATACACACACACACACACACACACACTGTGGGTTTTGGTTGTATGGTTGCAACCCAAGCATAAAACAGCCAAGCCTTGATATACAGTATATCAGTTGGGTATACAATAAATCAACAGAACAATGAACTAGAAGTTATACTGAGTCTCACAATAATGATTGCAAAATACACTTACACAATAATTATGGTGCCCATGTATGACAATCCCATTTGTACACAGTGCCTCCCGCGGAAGCCAAGTCAGACGTCTGAGCCAAAATGGCTGCTCAGTGTTTACATTTGCAGTGATCGTTTCCATTTCACTCCATTTCATGTGTGCATGGCCACTGAAACACCACTGCTATATCAACCTCGGTACAGTATACAATAAATCATCATGCGATATGTTTTCACGCAACATAACCCCTTCGTATCCGAGGCACAACTGTAAATGATTTCCTGGTATACAGATATCAATTTGGCTTTTCTCCCTAAGTAGAGCTATCTGTGGATTGCACTACATGCAGTTCACCAACAGTAGGCACCTTTATCACCCGTCTACGTATGAGGAGTCTACAATATGAGGAGTGAACTTACCACGTTTTCACGGTCAGATAAAGGAGGCTCTGAAGTAGCCTATACATAGTGATTAAAAAACAAAACGGCAGTCTTGGCGAGTTCATCACGTGTATTCTAGACTTCTCATAGGTTCACCCCTAGTATTCTAGACTCCTCTGAGGAGTCTAGAATATGAGGGGCAAACTTACCACGTTTCACAGTAAGGTAGATAGTGGACTGAAGTATACATAGCAATAAAAAAAAGGGGGGGGTGGAGCAGGTTCTCGCAAGTTTGTCCCTGTATTTCATTAAAAAAATAAATCTATAGATGTCACTCATAATGAACTCAAAGCATTTTAAGAAATCCATAGTTACCATACAAACTACTCAGGTATGAAAGGTCCTGAGTAAATGACAACACACCTTAGAAAACTGTTCATCTGATATGTTGCTTTCATAAAAAATAAGCTTTTTACAGGAGGCCAGGTATGTGTCCATCATCTGGCGGTATCTCTTGGACACACCTCGCAGCCGACACAGGTCCTTCACTGACAGTTGTGGCAGGATGTAATTGAAGATGACATCATCCCATGGCAGGTCAGTCAGGTCTATACCCACCACAGCCATTGCCACACCTGATTTATAAAGAAAATTAATAAGTACAGTAAGACTTCGCCATAACGGACTAATGGGAACCCCCACAAACTGGAAAAAGATGCCACCGCTCACCAGATAACTTAATGTAAAGTGCAAAAGTGGGGTCAACTTGAATTACCCTTTGTTATACAATTTCTGTGTTACTTTGCTGAAGATAAGATATTTATTGAGTTATCTATGTATAAAACTGGAGAAAAAATGGCTTCTTTATCAAAATATAGTAGAAACGGAAGGTTGCATCCATCTCAGTTTAGGGACCGCCTAAATGCGAGTACTATGTTGCCTGAGTATTGATCACTGTCATGTTTTTAGGTGGTGAATGTACATTTGTAAGGAAAAATGGTAAATGGGAAATTGTATTATTACATAACAAATGAAGGAAATATGGTACTTAAACAATTAAAGATCGTATGAACTCATTGATGATGATGATGATGATGAGATTCGCCACACGGGTGTGGCACGGGCTCAGGGTGGAGAGCCCGTAAGTGACAAATCATGATGATAAAGAATTAAAGAGGAGCGTCCGCTGCATGGCGGCAGACGGACGCGGACAAAAGAAAGGAAATCAAGAAAGTGGCGCTATGACTAGCGAGGCGGAGGGTAAGAGGAGACAGTGGAGAGGAGGGGAGAGACAGGGGAAAGAGCAACCATCTCAGCAGCAGTGTCAGAACGAGAGACACGCCTGACAAGATGGTTGCGAAGAGAAAGACGGAGAGAAACAGTGGAAGGGCAGTCCAAAAGATAGTGTAGAAGAGGCCAGTCGTCTAGGTGGTGACAGTAAGGGCACGGATCAGGTTGCCGCCCGGATATTTGTGAAAAACAGGGGTGCCCAAGCCGGAGGCGGCGGAGACCCACTATGAGAGCATTAGGGGTGTGGGGCGGGGCAACAAGCGGCTCATAGCGAGTTGCCCGCGCAAACCACGAGGCAGATCGTGAGCCAGCAGCAACCTGATCCTCATGAGCCTCGCGAGTGAGCCTTAAGGTGGAGGTGTAGGCTTTCCTTTTAACACTCGCAAGGCTGTGCCCTAGTGGAAAGGTGACAGTGGGGAGAGCGGTGGCACGCCGAGCAGCGGCATCAGCTGCTTCATTGCCGCGGATACCCACATGGCTGGGTATCCAATGAAGAGTGATGTCGGTGCCCCGGCGTGCAATGGTGTCAGCCACAACTAGAATGGAAGTCAGCTGGGCAACATTTCCTTTAAAGTGCCGCGCACGAAGACTGAGCAGTGACGAGAGCGAGTCTGTATGAATAATGAGGTGCCTATGGTGGTGTAGGCTGGCATCTCTAAGGGCACCAAGGATGGCGACAAGCTCAGTCTCGTACACAGAGGCTCCTGAAGGGAGCCTCCATGTCTCAGCACGGCCCTCACAGTAAAATGCTGCACCCGCTGAACCATCAGCAGTGACTGATCCATCAGTGTAGTATTCTGCTGCCCCCGGGACACGAAGAGTCGCCATCCTTCTCAGTGCATCTTGCCGCAACAGTGAGGGCAGGGATGCTCTAGGGGAGGCACTGGAAGGGGCAAGTCCACGAATCACAGGGGGCAGCCATGGTGGTGGAGGCGAGTAGTCAGGATGAGGGAGGTCTGGGCCTCCCTGCAAGGTCTGGGTAAGGGCAAGTTTATGGACAAAACTCATTGAGCTCATATGGAGGCGCTTTCTCATGGGTAGTGTGGCGTAGTTTGTGTGCCTGCCACCAGGGGCCCAGGGCGGCGCTGATGATATGTATACACCACACCTGATGCCTGCACCTTTTGAAATCAGCCAATAAATCCGGAAAATACAAGGGCTGTTCAAAAAATATCCGACCTTTGGTCGGGAAAAATAGACTTATTCACCTGGCTGTCTTAAACGCTCATCCCCTTCAAAGTAGTCTCCTTGGGACTGCACACACTTGTCGCAGCGGTCCCTTCATTGTTGGAAGCATATCTGGAATGCATTTTTGGGAATGGAGTACAGCTGGATCGTCT
>JAGKTI010041257.1:0-10276 GCA_018397915.1 Birgus latro
CCCCCCCCCCCCATTTGTGTCGTTGTTGGAAGGACGCAGGTCAAGAGTGAGAGCAGTGGAAATGAGTTATTTGAGAGGAGCATGTGGAGTGACATGGAGAGGCAGACTGACAAGTGAGGAAGTGAAGAAGCGTTGTAGTAAGGATGTGGATGTGATGGAAAGCGATAGGAGAAATACATTGTGGTAGTTCGGCCATGTGGAGAGGATTGAGAGCGAGAGACTAACGAAGAGTGAGTATGTGAGTGAGGTGGAGGGGGTGAGAGGGAGTGGGAGGCCGAGGATGAGATGGAGGGATGGAGTGGAGAGGTACATGAGAGAGAGGGGGTGTGAGCTGAGGGGAAAGGACAGTGAAAGGCGGGAGAGAGAGCGACATGGAGGCGATTTGTTTGTGGCCACCCCTTACGGGATTAAGGCGTTTGGCAATAGATGGATAGACAGATCGAAAAATCACTTCTAAGCAATAAAGCTGCCTGGTAGGTGCACGAATAAAGCACAAAAGGCGTCATTGTGCTAAGGAGATTTATAATGCATCATCGTACTGAAGGTTTTAAATCCTTCTGTCAGAGTGAGCTGTCCTAAATGGAAGAAAATCGTATGACGATATTCAGAATAATAATTCAAATAAAAAAACATAACAGTGAAAAGGTTAACAAATATTTCAAAGCTCCTAGTCAAGAAAAAAAAAAAAAGTTGAAAAAAATCTTACAGTTGGTTAAAACCGTGTGGTGACAGCAAGAGTAAACTGATGATGTGTCATCGTGGTTGAGGGGTTATTTACAGAAATGATATGGTTGACAAAAATCTTCCCATATCAGAGAAAATACACATATTCAAGAACACTATGCAATATAGACCTGAACTGCCCCCAATGACTTACACAGCAGAAGACATCTATATTGCGTTCGCTATAGCCTGACGGAGATCCCTAGACCCTTGCAGCTCAGTGGATGACCAGATGTAGGCGGACTGGAGGACCGATTTGGCTAGTAACGTGGGAGACTAATTTCCCCTTGGAACTAATGCTCAACGCCTCCCTTATAAATAACACGACATATAATTCCATCCAGCAGCCTCTTGTTTATGCAGTTAACCCCCTACAGTGACGTCATGTTCAGGTGATTTTAGCCCCTGCAGTCTAATGGCATTTTTTTTATATATCCATACTACATACAGGCAGTTTTACTTATGTATTGACGGAGACTTTTGTGAATTGCTGGCGTTAGGTGTAGTCTCCATTAACCCTTTCGGTCCAGGACGTTTCCCCTGAACTGATAAGAATCGTCTGGTAATGGCAAAAGAAAGAAAGAGAGAAAAGAAAAAGAAAAGAAAATAGTGAAAAAAGACAAAATAAAACCAGATGAAAAAAAAATGTATCGGGATTAAAGAATATAAGGGAGACCTGTCGTAATGAAGGGTGTGGAAACAATAATACCATCAGCCATTTGCAACGATGATAAATTTCCTCTTGTATATGCATTACTGCTGGACAGTTTCACTCAGCGTAAGGATGACCTCTCGTAACCTGGTGATTAACTCCTTCAGTACGATGACACCTTTGTTTAATGTAATTCTCTAATGCTGCAGTTATATTCAGGAAAATAAAGGACACCTCAGTGGAAAGGGATAGAGTTTACTTCTGATCCCTTCATTACTAAGCGTCTCTCTAAACTAAATCAAATCGACTGGTGACAGCAAGACCGAAATAAAAAGACGGAGGCGCACTGTAGGGGTTAATGTTAAAGTTGTGTTTTTACTCCCCGGCTAGCTGAATTCTCCGTATCAGAATGTATTATGTATGATCTAGTACCGTTTTATTACTCTTGATATGGAGTTAAACTAGACATGTACCAGGATTCTATGTGATGAAGAGACATGACTGAGAACAGAGGTCATCCACTAACGTGTAAGAAGTAAAGGAGGGAAGGCTCAAAGAACGCTGTGAATGAGAGGTATTTTTGATGGAGCGGTAGTACGCAAAATCATCCTTTGTCATTACCACCATCACCACCACCACCACCACCACCATCATGATCATCCAGTTACCTACCAGTGTAGGACATGTAGGATTCAGAAACAGGAAAAAGAAAGCAAAAAAGTAAGAGAACTGTCAACAGCATTCCCAGTGAAATAACCCGTACATAATTCTGTTCACTCATTGTTCAAGTTTTCAAAATCCTCGCCTTCCCTCCACAGGCATTTATAGTTTACACTGTGTGCTTCAGTGCAATTAAGTCGGTTTTACAACTGTATTGAGGTAGAGACTGAACACAGAATAATCTTATATGTATATACTGTATATATATTTATTCATTTATTTATTTATTTAGCGGTAAAGCTGAGTCAAGATCTCATTTGTTTGATTTATGCAAACTTCTCAATCACATTAGCGATTGATACTGAATTATTCCGTTTTTTTCCTCGATTTTTCAGCGACTCATCGTGAAGGGCTTGTACATAACGCTGTATTTTAGGTGACATAAGAAGTTTCGTATTGCCTGTTCCCAAGCGATTTATTTTGTGTGTTACACCTTAACATTACCTAGTATGTTATTTATGTTTTAAAATCGACACTATTTGCATCAGTAACATACAAGAAGATATTGAGGTGTGATGTGCAGAATAAATCGCTGAGGAAGAAGTGTTAGGAAAACCCCTATGAACTCCGAATACGACCCTAAATGTTATGTTCTCTAGTACTGTGTGTCACCTCCGTCGTAGTTGTCGTGGTGCAGTGTGTGAGGGAAGTACGAGGTGCAGTGTGCCAGCGTGCATCCGTCGCAGTGTTTGCTCAGAGCACAAGGAGGAAATGTCGATTACAGGGTGTTTTCATGGTGCTAATACTAACGTGATGAGTGGGGAGTCACGCTGTCCTGTGATGAAGCATAATGAGCGCACAATGTGGTCGGAATGGTGTAAGGGTTGTGTTGTGATAGGCACGGTGAGGTGTAGTCAGTATAATACATGAGTTGCTATAAATGTACAGTAAGAGATGCAGTGTAGGGCCTCTGTATGACTGGTGCAGTGTGAGACTTCGTTTATGATGATTGCTGTGTAGCTGATGCAGTCAACAAGTTATGGTATGCTGGGATGTGTTTGGAGTGTGAGAGCTTTTGTGCCATAGATACGCTCTACGGTAATGAGTATTGGGTAAGAGAAGCTACAACAGTGATGTGTTGTAGGGGCATCAGTGTGGAAGACAATGAGGTGTGAGATCTTACAGATGATGATGATGATGATGTAGTAGTGGTTGTAATAGTTGGAGGAGGAGGAGGAGGAGACTAACTCCAGTTTGTCTGGCCTAGCAGACCCATCAGCCGCAGACAAGCACCCGCACCTACAAGGTCGCCCCATGCAGTGAACCTATATTCCCTTGCGGTAGACAGAGCTTCTCCACAGCGAGGCGAGGAAAGAGTGTGGAGGTTTCGTTCTGGATGGACTTCGTATTTGCGTCTCTCCACCCAATTAACAAGAGAAACACAGTCAGAGTACTCGTAGGCTGCACATCACCCCGTTATTTGCTTTATGGTTACCACCCAGTGTTGTAAATGGTTTCCTGGGTTACAGGAAACTGTTACTCTTCTCATTCAGTGTTGAGTCACGTAAGAAGGAAGCAGGCGCGCTGCATCAAATTAGAGGATGATGGTTGCCACCATCTACCAGTTTTTATCTGATGTAGGATGTAATATTACTCGGTAAGGGTGCCACAAAAAGATTGACAGAGATTCACTGTGTGTAGATATGCGTTGTGCAGGTGAAGTGAGGAACTGCGGTAAAAGAGAGGGTTACAGATGCAGCGGTTAAACTTTATTTATAATGTGAGATGCAGTGCGAGTGAGGATGTGCTTGTAGCGAAAGGATCCATAGTGGGAGGGAGAGGGTGACAGACACAGCACGAGGATGTGATGATGGTGAGGAGAGAATGAGAGATGCAGCATAAGGATGTGTTGATGATGAGGAGAAAGTGAGAGAAGCAGCGTAAGGATGCGGTGGTGATGAAGAGAGAGTGAGAGATGGCAACATAAGGATGTACTGGTGGTGAGGAGAGACTGAAAGATGCAGCGTGATGATGTGTTGGTGATGAGAAGTGAGTGAAAGATGCGGTGTGAGGATGTATTAGTGATGAGGAGAGATTGAGAGATGCCTGGTGAAGATGTGCTGGTGATGAGAGATTGATAGATGCAGCATGAGGATGTACTAGTGGTGATGGTAGACTGAGAAATGCTTGGTGAGGATGTGGTGGTAGTGGTGAGAAGGTCCGTGGCGGGGCGGGGCTGCAGCAGGACCCAGCGATGTCACCCCCACACACTCCGCAATTACCCCGGATTTAACATTTCATCCTCACCACGCATCCTGACTCTCCTTTATTCGAGGCCCCGAACCTTCACTCCCAGTGCCGGAGTGATTCCATTATCGGGGTTGTGCGAGGGGCTGATCACAGAGGTTGAGGGGTGATGGATGAGGTTCTTGCGTGGGGCCCGACAGAGAGAGATGGAAATGGAGCTCCGGAGTAAAGGCAGGTGTTCGTGTAGTAATCAGAGGTTCAAGCGTTAGTAAATATAGGTTGAATCCTCAGTCTTCGGCTACCTAACCCATCCGCCGGGGCCCTTGCACTCCAGCCGTCTGATGTGAGTCCGTTTAGAAGGCTTCAGCAACATTCAGATTTGCCTCTACTTCAGTGTATCCCCCCAAATAAAACCGCCTGCTTAAGTTTGAGGCAGAGGATGGGGCGTGACCGGACACCGCCTGCAATTGGTGGCCGGGAATGACAACAAGTTAGTGATGATAGTGTGGATAGCGGTGAAGGATGATGGATGTGGTGGCGTCCACCGTCCCGGCCGACCCCGCTGATGACGCTAGATTGTGCCCTCCCTCGTCCCTCCACCCTTACCTGTTGCACACCTCCTTCGCTTTTGTTCTCTGCCATCGTTGGGAATTGCTTTGTTGGCATCTTACTTTCTCTTCTTCTCCTGCGGTGTCGTGAGGTTGGGCGTCCTCACTGATTCATCTCCTCTCGCAATTTATGTAGGGGAAACACGACTGATGTGAGTACTCAAAGTATCAACTACTCTGCTGATTTTTTTTTTTACTGGGACATCCTTTGCCTGTATTGTAATTGATTTCCAGTGCACCGGTCGTGGCATTTCTAACCAGGCACATATTTCTTATACTTTTCAAGAATACACTTTCATGTTTCGGTAGTAGGTGGAAGGTTTAGTACAAAATCTAATGCCCCAGAGGTGAAATTGAAACGTTGGCAGAACCCATGTAGCCTACCCCACTACATTCATGTGTTGGTATAGGCACTGAACACTTGAAGGCGTTGAATGAGCGATTGTGTCTCTTAGCGTACATTAACCTACATGAAATTTAGCTTTTCTGTAGTAACGTGTTCATTTTGTTTGTGCAGCAACCTTTATTTTGCTGTATAGACACTGGCGACTTTAAGACATTGAATGACTTATGACTTTCTTCACGTATATTAATCCTCATGAAACTTACAATCTTTCTACAGTATAATTTGTTCATATTGTTTGAGTGGGAACCTTTATTTAGCTGTAGAGGTGGTGCAAGTAGTGTGTGCATGACGCTCGCATGACAGTACATACGCATGAGGACAGCAGAGCAGGAAGTGATGTCAGAACGTATGTGGCTTGTAATAAAAGGTCCGACCCAGCAGCGGCGAACCAGACAACCACCAATCCACGGTCCCTTCCGCCTCACCGCTGTACCACTTCACCACTCAACCCCACCTAGCGCCATGTCACCACTCCAGCCCTGTCATCGCATCGCCAGGCTTATTATTGCATCATCATCCACCACACCACATATCACCACCTACTGCAGCACATCTACAATCACCACACTTCATCACCATCCACCACATCCCATCATATTTCCAGCCACTATATTACATCACTAGATATTACACCACACTACACCACAGAATCATCTACCACACTGCATCAATGGCTGCTACGCCACACCATACAGAATCATTCACTACACTGTAAGATGTGCACAATGCTTTTCACGACACCACATCACCAGCTTTACTCCACCACAAAATCATCAAACACACATTACTAGCAACCACACCACACCACACCACACCACAGGATCAGCCGCCACACCACATCACAAGCCACCACACCACATCACCAGTCACTACAGCACATCGGCACAACCCCACCTACCACACAACATCAGCAGAGCAACATCAGGGCACGACACCACATCACAAATCCGACGCACTTTTTATCATCATCATCATCATCATGTTAACCGCATTTCCCACCGCTAAAGGAGAGGGTGTAGGGTCCTAAAGTCGTGTAGAGAAAGCATAAAAAATAAAATTATCAACATATTTACACTTTTTTCTCTACATTGGCTTTGCATAATCTGTGGAAGAGTCACTGCATCGACAACCCCTTTCAAAAATACGCCAGAAGATAGGAAGAGTTTAAATAAATTTCATGGTACTGAAGGGGTTAATGGAGATTTTTCTGTTCCCCGTCGTTGCCCAAGCCTCTGCCTTTCCTGAACAGAAATGAGAACTAGTAAAAAATAGCTTAAAAAACATAAATAGTAAAAAAAAAATGTGTGGTGATATAAAAAATGCATTGCAGATTATGTAAAGGTATCGAGGGGGTAAATAATATAATGCGTTTTGAATTTAATTTGATGAGGGCCAACTTACAGACTCCTTGCGCCCTATTAACCCTGTCATGGTGGGACCAAATTCGTATTCTGTTCCAGCCAGCGATTTATTCAGCTGAAAGAGCGTCCTGTACCTGAAAATGTCAATACTTTTTCCAGAACAACTCATACTAATACTGTCGCGATTAACATTCTCAATAAAGACACATCCCTAGCGTTCTGTTCTAGCTCAGCACAGACGATACGCCTTTCTAATTTTCTTCCCTGCTATCTGATGACGTATTTCCAGTCTTATTCTTGCCTTTAGTAGGTAATTTTATTCAGCTAAGGGAGACGTTTTGCAGTGAAGGGATTAATGAAGGCTACATGTAACCCCCTCCAGTTTGTAGAGACTTTCCTGAACTGAATAAAATCATCTGAAGAGAGCAAGAACGAAAATGATGATGATGATGAAGGTGTCCGACAACTCTCTTTCTCCCACTTTTCCAGACTTTTCGCGTTTCCTTCACCATCCTTATGCTTCCTCCTTCCCTCCATCTAGTTTCGACCCCCTCCCCCTATCACTACATGCCTTTTTATCGATCTCAATTTATCTGTCCCAAAATATCCATCTCTATCGTTAGACTGATGATATAATAATGTGATTTGGCAACTCTCTTCCCACTCCCTGTGTTTCTGTCTTTCTTTCAATATCTCTTGTTTCCACTTCTCCGTAGTTTCCTTCCACTCCTCCTCGTCCCCTGCCTCTGTTCCTCGTCTTTACTTCCGATGGTATGGCTGTCTCAGTATCAGTTAAAGTTAAATAAAGGAAGTTTTTAAAATGCAAAATTTGAATAGTTTTAAATTGTGCCATCTGAAAAATTGTCAACGTATACAAGACGATTTGACAGGGAGTTGGAGGTAGGGGGGTGTGGGGGTGAGGGGGGGTGGGGTACATGTTGCCAAATATATTAATTCATGGGATCGATTACTTTTTTTCTTTGGTAGTAAGTAAATCCATTCGGTTTTGTAATTATAGATTATTAGCATACCAGTAGAGTATCAGAGTTATGAATATTTTAAGGGTAATTAAAAGCTTGCATGTTGTTTTGTGTTTTTCATTTTTTTGGTGTGATCATCCTCATGGTTAGCAACACTGAGGGAGGCTTAGGATAGACAAAGACAGCAATCCTCGCTTAGTTAACCTGGCGTCGTGAGGCCGTATACTCGTGAGCTTAGCGGGCTTTCTGACACCTCTTATTTATCGATTCATTTTCCACAGTGCAGGTTGGTACTCTTGTATGTTATGTATAAGTGCTTAATGACATAGTTTGCATAATTCTAACGTGTCATATGGATCAGTAGGCTGGTAAAGGAGAAATATTATACTGTTTTTACCGTAACGTTGACCAGATTTTCGTCCTTTTGCGGCTTACGTCTTGTTGCTTATTGGAAGAAAAAGACATTGTTATGGCTCTCTATCCGTTCCATAGCACTTCTTCGTGACTAGCATCATAACCTAGTGTCAGTCTGATCTTACAACTCAGCACTCAAGGTGGAGAGATGGAAATTTATCGCCAGATTAGAGTAATAAGAGTACTGATACTGTATCCTTCTTAACCGACGAGAATTCAGCCCTGAGTGTTGCTTGTGTGTGTTGCATGGCCATTTTGAGCGCGTTGAGTGCGGCAGCGTTGTTTTGGTGTTTGAGAGGAACTTATGAAGGGAAGAGGAACATTGAGAAGAAATAAGAACTTTGGGGAGAAGAGAGATTGATGGAACAAGACGAGGAGCAGGAGACTGGGGAGGTACTGATAAGGTGAACGATGTCATGAGGGATTCGTGCGTCTTGCGCGCTGTCTTGAAGGTAAGGTTATTTATATGTTTCGTTTGATGATTGTTATGTGATGTGGTGTGTGTGTGTGTTTGTTTTCGTTTTACTTAGCAACACTCGTTGCCATGACTTCTCGTCGTTGTTTGGGGGCCTACTGACCTTAAAATTGTCATGCATATACTTCGGCCTTCCATTTAGAGACACCCTTCTCATGTTTTCGATTTAGGCCTATGATATTATTTGGTTCCCTAACAAGTGTAAAAACACGGGCGCGGAGCCACTAGGCGCCAAAACAACCATTCCAATAGGCATGTGTTTTATTTGATTTTAAACGAGTCTGTGGTGCGTGACAAGGTCCATTGTGTAATTTGTTCTGCGAGTGTTTTCGTACGAGATAGAAATATGGGCAGATATAACGGATTTTCATTTATATGTAAGAAACAGCATTTACAAGGTATTTTCCAACCCCTCACGTTTTCTCATCGTATTCTTATTATCTTTGACATTCCTCCTCCACAAATTGTCGTCTTCTGCCATTGACCTTAACACCCTGCACTTAATGTAGCTAACTACTTGTAATTAACTCCCTGCGCTTCATCAGTTTTCCTTTTCCGTTTTTCCATTCCCTATTCTCCCCAGGTCATCAAGATATTTACTCTCAGTTCATCTATGTCTGATTCCTGAATTTAATATATCTTCATACGCCCTTTATCAACCTGTTTTTTCTGTCCATTTAACCCCTTCACATCTCCAGTCTCATCACCATTTTCTCTCCACTTCTCTTCCCTTCAGTTCTTGACCTTGTACTCAGCTCCCTTTTCACGTACCGAATCATACTTATCCCTGTGTACCTCCCCTTGCGTCTGATTTGTCTCCTTATCTTCCTTCCATCCACTAAACATGTCTTCACCCCTCCAGTCTCATCATCACCATCATCATCATCATTCCCTTCTCACTCTCCTTCCTGTCAGTTCATAACCTTGAATCCTCCCCATCCTTTTTTTAGTATCGTCTTTATTTTCATATTTCTGTATCTTCTTAGTCACTTTGCCCCTCCTTTACTATCCCCTTCATCCCAATCACCGTTCCTCCTCTGCTCTTTCATTCTTCACCACTCCCTCCTTTCTGCATCAGCTGTCCTTACCACCCACCTCTCCCTTCACCACACTTTTTTTTTTTCACCTCTCCTTCGTTTCCCTTCCCCTTCTCTATTCCACTCTTTCTCCACTCACTCGACTCCACCACCCGCCCTACAGCACTCACCTTCCTCCTCCATTCCCTTTATTTCTCCAGTACTCCATCATTATCTGTACTCTTCTTTTATATGTTTTCTGTTTTTCTTCCCACTTTCCCTGTTACCTTCTTCTACCAAACCTATTCATTATCATCAGTACTGAGGTCACCGATAAACCATTAATCACTCCATCCCCTTAAGTATTGTCCTCTTCTTCGCCACCCTTTCTTATACTTCACTCCACCTTTCTTTATCAGTCTGTCCATTCGTTCACCACTTTCTTCACCACCACACCCTCTCCACATTCTTGGAATTATGTGTGTTGGCAGTCTTCACCATGAGAGAGAGAGGGAGAGAGAGGAGGGGGGGGGTGGAGAAGGAAAGAGGAAGAGAGGGGAAAAAATGGAGTGTTGTAAATTGTTGGAGAGGGATGGTGGCCTGCATGCACCCCGTCCGCCATGACATCACCACATCAATCACAGGACCTGGACATCAACACTATCATCACCCGTCTATGGCACAGTCTCTCTCTCTCTCTCTCTCTCTCTCTCTCTCTCTCTCTCTCTCTCTCT
>JAGKTI010041258.1:0-10276 GCA_018397915.1 Birgus latro
GTAATTTCCCTAACTCTGTCAATAAGTATCCTACCATATATTTTTCCTATTACACTGAGAAGGCAAATGCCCCTGTGATTACCACACACTGCTTTTTCCCCTTTTCCTTTGTACAGAGGAATGATTATACCTGACTTCCAATCCTCCGGGACTCTACCCTCCTCCCAAGCCAATCTGCACACCTTCCACATCCATTCTATTACTATCTCTCCCCCATGCTTCAGCATTTCACCACACACTCCATCAATTCCTGGGGCTTTCCCCATTTTAACTTTCTTCATTGCTTCCACCACTTCCATCCTGGTGATTTCTTCCTCTCTTCTCACAACCCTCCTTCTCCCTGCCATTCCCCAGCCACTTATACTTGCATTACTTTCATTCTCTATGTTCAACAGTTCATTGAAGTGTTCTCTCCATCTGTTTACTTTTTCTCCCTTCTCCACTAGTAATCTACCATTTTTATCTTTTACACCCCCACTGCGTTCGTTGGCACCCTGTCTAGCTCTCTTTACCTCCTTCTCGAACATTTTCTTACATTCCCTCCACTTTGCACTCAAATTCCTTCCAAATTCCTCATCCACTCTCTTCTTACTCTCTCTTACTAATCTTTTCACCTCTCTCCTCCTCACTACATATAACTCTCTCGTCCATCTCTCAGCTTCTTCGTTGACCCTGTTTCTCATCCACTCATTATATGCTTTCTTCTTTTGTGCCACAGCCTCTCTCACCTCTTCGGTCCACCATGCTGTTCCCTGAACCCCCTTTCGTCTCCTCTTCACCCCACACACCACCTCACATGCTGCACAGATTTCTTCTGTCAATACCTTGCACACACCCTCTACGTCCCCCATCTGCTCCAATCTATATTTACCCAATCGTTCCTCCACTTCCCTTCTATATTCGGCCTTTATTCCATCCTCTTGTAACTTTTCTACCCTCCTTGTAACAAATACTTCCTCCTGTCTTTCCCTTCTTCTCTTCCTCCATCTTGTTTGGATTCTGATTCTGGCCACCACCAAGTGGTGGTCAGAAAGTCCACTCCCCCAACCTCTATATACTCTTGCATCCATTATACATCTTCTCATCCTTTCATCCACACACACATAGTCAATCATTGCCTTCCGTTCATTCATTCCCCCGTCCTCTCTTCTCACCACTCGCCATGTATACCTATGGATCATTTTGTGCCTGAAGAGGGTATTGGCTATCACCACCCCCCTCCCAGCACAAATGTCCACTAAAGCACTGCCATTCTCATCCATCTCTGCAGGCACACCCCACTCACCAACCACTCCATCCACCTTCTCATTCCCTACTTTTCCATTCATATCTCCAATCAGAAACACTCTCTCATTCCTTTCAAACTTTTCCAAGCAGGCTTCCACATTTGTCCAAAACTCTTCTCTCACTCTACTTACACGATCTTGCGTTGGCGCATACACGCACACAATTGCCCACATTTGTAGTCCAACTTTCACTCTTACCCACACAATCCTTGACCCAACTGATCCATACTCTCTTACATTCTCCTTCCACCTGTTGCTCACAACAATACACACTCCCTCTTTCGCCCTCTCATTCTCACCCACTCCCGCGCATATACCCCATCCATATTCCCATTCTCTCACACTCTCACCTCGCCATTTAGTTTCAGTTATTCCACATATATCCACTTTCGTACTCTCAAGCACCTGTACAATCTCTCTCTCTTTCACCTCATCATTCATACCCCTCACATTCCAGGTCGCAATCTTAATAGGAAAGATACTTTAAAATTTTTCTGTTAAGAATAGACTCAAACACTTTCGAGACACAGGATGTTAAAGGAACTGGACGATAGAGAGGGCTGGGAGTGGTCACCCTTCTTTGGGACTGGCTGAATGAGAGCAAACTTCCAGCAAGAAGGAAAGGTACAAGTTGCTAGACAAAGGTGAAAGAGTTTACCTAGGCAGGGTGTAAGCACAGAAGCTCAGTTCTTGAGGACAACAGGAGGGACCCCATCAGGACCATATGCCTTGTTAGTACTAAGGCCAGTGATGGCTGAAAATAAATCAGCTGAAGAAATTTTAATGTCAGCTATGAGGAAGTCAGAGGGGAGAAGTGATGGAGGAACAGCACTGGAATCGTCTAAGGTGGAATTGGAGGAGAAAGTCTGAGCAAAGAGATCGGCTTTATCAGTAGAAGAAATAGCTACAGAGCCATCAGAGTAGAAAAGAGGAGGGAAGGATGATGAGGTAAAGTTGTTAGAAAGGTTTTTGGCAAGGTGCCAAAAGGAGCATGAAGAATTTGAGTTGGAGAGCTGGGAACATTTAGTGCGGATGAAATTATTTTTAGCAGAATGAAGAACAGGCTTAGCACGATTCCAGGCAGAAACATAAGAAAGATGTGATTCAGGGGTGGGTTGGCTCCGATACCATTTGTAGAACCTCCCCTTGTTGCAGACAGCATTAGAACAAGTGTGATTAAACCAAGGCTTTTTTGCATTAGACAAAGGATATGAGAAAGGAATGTATACTTCCATGCCCAAGAGAATAACCTCCGTAATGCGTAAGGCACAAGCAGATGGCTCCCGGCCATGGAAGCAATAATCATTCCAGGGGAAATCAAAGAAGTACTGCCTGAAAGCCTCCCAATCCGCAGCTCCAAAGTGTCACAAACGAAGTTTCTTTGGAGGATACCCAGGCTGCACCAGAGCAATAGGACAGGTAAAGATAATAAGGTTATGATCGGAGAAGCCCAGTGGAGAGAAAAGATTAACAGTGTAAGCAGAAAGATTAGTCGTAAGGAAAAGGTCAAGTATGTTGGAGCTCTCTCCAAGGCGATCAGGAATACAGGTAAGGTGCTGTACAAGCTGCTCTAGGTCATTAAGGATAGAAAACGTATAGGCTTGTTCACCAGGTGCATCAGTGAAAGGAAAGGAGAGCCAAAGGTGGTGGTGAATATTGAAATCTCCAAGAATGGAGATTTCAGAGACAGGAGAAATGGATAGAATGTGTTCCATCGTAGAAGTATGACAGTCGAAGACTTTTTGCTAGTCAGCAGAATTAGGCAATAAGTAAACAGCGCAGATATATTTAGCCAGAGAATGACAAGAGAGCCGAAGCCAAAGAGTAGAGAATTCAGAAGAATCAAGTTCAGGAACATGAGAGCAAGATAGGTTGTTGCGTACATATACACAACAGCCACCTTTGGCTTTGAAATAAGTATAGAGAAAGTAGGAGGAAACAGAAAAGGGTTTGCTGTCAGTTGCCTCAGACAGCTGAGTCTCCGTTAAGAAGAGAAGGTGAGGTTTAGAGGAAAGGCCGCAAATGTTGGAGAAATGAAGAAGAAGTGAGTCAGACTGTATTTACCTATTTGTTTTACCTATTTGTAGTATACAGGAATTGAGCTAAGCTCGTGTTGTCCCGTCTCCATATCTACATTCATCTAATCTAGTTTTAAATACATGAATGTTTTTCGCCTGCACCACCTCTTCGTCTAAGTCATTCCAAATACTTATGCTTCTATTCGGGAAACTGAACTTTTTGAGATCATTAAGACATCTACTTTTCCTCAACTTGAAGCCATGACCTCTTGTTCTTCCATCATCCAACACAAAAAGATCCTCTCTATCCACCCTTTCCAATTCTCTTACATTTCTAAATATCGTGATCAAGTCACCTCTTTCCCTTCTCTCGTGCAATGTTGGTAACTTCAGTTTTTCCAATCTCTCCTCGTAGGTGAGTTCCCTTAAACACGGTATCATCTTCGTTGCCATCCGTTGGACCCTTTCTAGTTTATCAATATGCTTCTTCAGATGAGGTGACCATACCACCGCCGCATACTCTAGTCTTGGTCTTATCATGGTCACTATCAACTCCCTCAACATATCTTCATCCATATAATTAAAAGCCACTCTCATGTTGGTCAGTAATCCATAAGTTCCCCCAATAATTTTGTTTATATGCTTTTCTGGTGACAAGTCATCCCGAATAATCACTCCCAAATCTTTCTCATCCTTTCTTTTACTAATCATCTCATTGTCCATTTTATATGTCCAGTGTGGTCTTCTTTCACTTATACCCATTTCTAATACATGACACTTCTTGGCATTAAAGTCCATTTTCCAAGTCTGGCTCCAGCTGTGTATTTTGTCCAAGTCCTCTTGCAGTTCTTTACAACTATCAATACATTTAATATGTTTCATAATTTTAGCATCATCTGCAAACATACTCATGTAACTATTCAAACCCTCTGGCAAATCATTTACATATATCAGAAACATTACTGGGGCCAGGACAGAGCCCTGGGGTACTCCACTAGTCACATTTCTCCATTGTGATACCTTGTCTCTTATTACTGTTCTCATCTGCCTTCCTATCAAATAATCTCCCATCCACTTTAATAGTTTCCCATGCACCCCTCCAAATGTCCTCAACTTCCACAGTAGTCTCTTATAGGGTACCCTGTCAAATGCTTTCTTAAGATCCAGATAGACACAGTCTGCCCATCCCTCTCTCTCCTGTATGACATCTGTTACCCTACTGTAGAAACTTAGTAGGTTAGTAATACATGATCTTCCTTCCCTAAAACCAAACTGTCTTGGTGTTATCACTTCATTTTCTTCTAAATACTTTATCCATCTTTTTCTAATAACTTTCTCACAGATTTTACAAACAATACTAGTAAGTGACACAGGTCTATAATTAAGTGGATCCTCCCTATCTCCTCCCTTAAAGATTGGCACAATACTTGCTCTTTTCCAATCTTTAGGTAACTGTCCCTTTTCAAGCGAGGTTTTGATAATGACATAAACTGGCCACACTAACTGGTCGGCACATTCCTTCAGGATCCATCCAGCCACCCCATCTGGTCCCATTGCTTTTCTCACATCCAAATCCTTCATCAGCTGTAGCACCTCATCCATGTCAACTGTAATTTCGGTCATTCTCGTCAGCCTGGGTTCCATTTCAGGCTCCCTAAATTCGTCTTCCAATACATAAACTGACTGTAGCTTGTTGTTCATTATTTCACACAAGTCTTCCTCTCTTTCGTATGTTTCATCTCCATCCCTCAGTCGTATTATACTGTCCTTAACTTTCATTTTGCCATTTACAAACCTATAAAATAGTTTTGGCTCTTTTTTACAGTGAGATACAATATCTTTTTCGTATTTCCTTTCCTCTTCTCTCCGTATCCTTACATATTCATTTCTAACCTGCTTGTACTCCTCCCAGGCCCTTTCACTATACCTTCTTCTCACTTTCTTCCATGCTTTTTTTCTTGCCTCTTGTGCCATCCTACATCTGTTGTTAAACCATTCTTTCTTCCTTTCCATAGCTGCAGAAAATTTTGGGACATACTTAGTAACTCCTGTTTTATATACTTCTATCAAAAACTCATATTTCTCATCAACATTTGTGATCATATTCATTTTACTCCATTCTACATTTTGGAAAAAGTTTCTCAGGGAAGCAAAGTCTGCCTTCCCATAATTGTATCTATTTTCTCTGTGTTTTTCATCTCTTTCTCCTTCCCTCACTCCTACCACATCCATCTCAATTACCAGATGATCACTTTTACCAAAGGGGCACTGGTCGGTTATGTTCCTCACATCATTTGGGTCCTTTGTGAATAATAGGTCAAGCCTGGATGGTTCATCAACACCCCTAATTCTTGTGTTTTCTTTGATCAACTGGGTTAACATGTTTTCCATCATCAATTCCATTAATTTATTTCCCCATGATTCTTCATTGTTCCCAGCATCCATACTTTCCCAATCAACTTCTCTACAGTTAAAATCTCCCATTAATATTATTCTATTTCTTCGTTCAATTAACATTTCTAGCCTAATAATGGATTCACTTATTAACTGTTCGTAATCTTCCTTTGTCCATGCCCTAGTTTTGGGGGGCATATAAAAAACTATTACATCCGTTTTTTCTCCATAATTGTCCTCTATTTCAACTCCCAAAAGTTCAGCCTTAGTATTTTCAATTTCTATATTCTTTACTCTTAGGTCATTATGGGTTAATATCACTATTCCTCCCCCAAATTTGCCTTCTCTGTCCTTCCTCCAAATCTTATAATTATTCCAGCCAAATAATTTTATATCGACAGCTCGGGGCAATTTAGTCTCTACTAGGCAAACAATTTCAGGTTTATTTTCATTTAAGTAGTCTCCAATTTCCCCTTTCTTAGATATTAATCCATCTACGTTACTATACATGATGCTCAGATTTGCTGCACTGTTGTTATCTTTACTCGTTCTTCTCTTTTTCATATTCATATCCATCCCCTTTGTTTCCTTCACGTCTAGTTCTTCACATACCACTTCCTTGCCTTCATATCCATCACTCTCCAAAAAAAAGTTTTACGTTCTTCCTCTGTCCTCCTGTCATTTTTTTCCTTTACTTGGTCCTTCAAAGATTTTAAGACTTCTCTTTCTTCTTCATTCAAGTCTTTTCTTACTATAATATTTTCCATTCCTGCCTCTTTACTTAGTTTCCAGGTTACCTTAAGTATGTCATTTACAACACTTTCTGAAGACATCTTAACTCTCATTGGTCTTGCTTCCCCTTTCTTATATGGCCCTATCCTCCTTACTTCCTCAATTTCTTTTTCCCACTTGTTTCCTTCGGGATCGATCTTGTCCAATATTTGCCTCACCTGATTTGTCTCTCTCTCGAGTCTCACAGACCTAACTTTTTCTTCTTCCTCCCTGTTTCCAAATATTATCACACATCTGTTCCTTTCTACTGTTTCTCTCACTATTTTCTCTTTTTTCTTCAATATTTTCACTACATTTTCTTCCATTTTTTTCTTGTTCATTTCCCTTTCTTCCTGAATAATTTCCCTTAAACTGACTACTTCTTTCTGTTCTTCTTCCACATGTGCCCATTTTGCCTTTTGCTCTTCTAACACACTACTTACCTTCTCTGTTTGGTTACTGCTTTCTTCTAGTTTTCTCCGTAATTCAATATTTTCTCGTTTTAAATTCTGGATCTCCTGGTTCGCTGTCTCATTGGCCTGGATCAAACTCTGTATAGTATTTTCGGTCTTTTCAGGCATGTCTCTTGATACTAGATCCTCCACTTTCTTTTCTAGACCACTAATTCTCATAATCAATGTTTTAACCAGGTCCATTACATTTGTTTCACTGTCAAATCCTGGGAATTCCGGTTCTCGAGTGTTTACAAGGTCGGCCATCTTTAAGGTCGGTTACAGTACTAAACTGAACAGCTGTTCCCAAAATTCCTATAAAAACATTCATGTATACTTAATGACAACTGTTCTTTACATTTTTGATAGACTATAATAACTTGCAATACTTAAAATTATTAACAAGACTGGAGACAGGACAATTCCTGAAAACTACTTAGGGTTTGTTGAGGCGGTTTGAAACACGTCTTCTCGCTGTGTGTGTGGTTCCACGCATGAGTCATCACCGAAAGAGGGGTGGATGGTGGGGGCATTTGTGGTTCCCCCCCCTGGGGACTCCGAGGCACTGTTAGTTTTTGCCATATTTTCTGAATTTTCAAACAGTTGTGTAGTGTGTACTGTGCATGTAGTTTGGTGGTGACAGTTAGAGAAACTTGTATTGGAGAGCATGCTGGCCTACTCTCCGTGTAACTGAAACACTGAAAAAGTTCAGCAAAGACAGATGGTCGGGAACTAGTCCCGAGGGCTGATGAAACGGGAGCTCCAGCTATTCCTATCATCAGCTATCCAACCACCTCGGGATTACAGCCCTGTTTGATTGGTGCTACAGTTTACTCCTATTCCTATTGTATATATATAGTATATATATATTGTTTCATTTTCGTTTTGTTTTTGAAGGCTCCAACATGCTTGCATGCATCGGCCTTGGTCACCTAATGGCGGCTCTCCATGCTGCTCAATCTTTGGCAGCCTCCCTGTACAATCCCTTAACCCTGAGGTCACACTTAATGACCTTGTCCCATGTCTTTCTCGGTCTACCCCTCCCCCAGTATTAACACTTCTCACCCTCTTCACCCAATTATCATCCCCCATCCTCTCTACATGTCCAAACCATCTCAGCCTACCTCTCCTCATCACAACACCAAAACACTCCAGTCTCATTCTACCTCTTGACTTTTCCATCGTAAACCCAGCCCCCCCCAGGCCTTGCACGCAGGGATGCACTGCACATCCACCTAATCATTGTACGTTTAAGCCTGCGAATGTCCTCTTCCTTTACTGCCTAGGTCTCACTACCATACAGGATTACACTCCTAACACATGCTGCATACAAAGACTCCTTAGCACGTAAGGAGAGTCCTCTCAATGTCTGGAGAGGTAACAGCTCCCTGAACTTCTTCCAACCACTTCTCACCCTAACAACCGAGCTAGCTCCAGATCCACCTCCGGCACATAACATGTCTCCCAAATAACAAAAGTCTTCCACACACTCAAGAGATTCACCAGCAAGTTTAATCCTTTCACGCCTAACAATCTCCACCTGCTCTCCTCGACATGCTGTACACGAACCTGATGTTATGTGCTTTGTAGAGACTAAATTGAAAGAAGATATTGATATTCATATGGGAGGTGGGAAATACAAATTATGGAGAAGAGACAGAAAAGAAAAAATGGGGGGAGGAGTGATGATAGCACTGAAGGACAATATAAATGTAGATACTGTGGAAATGGCAGAGGGCAGGGTCGAAGAGATAAATATGAAATTAGAAACTGGGGAGAATGGTAAGAGAGATATGGCAGTGGTATATGTTCCCTCTAAGACGAGAGAATGGAATGACGATGAATACCAGGAGACATTGTCAGACATGGTTAGTTATCTACAGAAAGTGATCGAGGAAAGCAACAATATAATCCTAGTGGGTGACTTTAATTGTAAAGAGGTGAACTGGGAGGAATGGGACTCAGGAGGCAGCGAAGATTCGTGGGGTACTAAATTGTTAAATATAGCAATGAATAATGTAATGACGCAGTGGGTTAAAGAAGAGACACGATTCAGAGGTGATGACACACCAGCAAGATTAGATTTGCTACTATCCAAAGAACCTGATGTAATTGAATCTTTAAATTATCTGTGTCCTATAGGAAAAAGTGATCATGTGGTCACTGAGTTCCAGATGATAACAGGGAACGTGGTGCCAAGTGATGAGCTTTATAGGCAAGGAAGATACAACTTTGGGAAAACAAACTTTGCAGAATTGAGAAAATTTTTTGAAAATGCGGACTGGAGAAAATTCAGAGAAACAAGAGAGATACAGAGGAAGTGGGATATCGTTTTAGACCTCTACAATTTGGGAGTGGAAAACTATGTGCCAAGAGTAAGTGGGAAAGAAAACAGGAAAAAGGTGTGGTTTAATAGAAGGTGTATGATAACGAAAAAAGAGAGGGACATGGCATGGAACAAATGGAGAAAGAGAGGTAATATCAGAGCAAAGGAAGAATATAAAAGAACTAGAAATGAATATACAAGAATACGTAGAGAGGAAGAAAGGAACTTTGAAAAAGGTATAATTGACAAATGTAAGGATGAACCCAAACTGTTTTATAGATTTGTTAATGGCAAACTGAAGCAAAGGGAAGGAATCACCAAACTGAAAGTAGAAGGAGAGGTCTACAAGGATGCAGTAATGCAAGCTGAAGTAATGAACAAATGTTTCCAGTCAGTTTTCACTAAGGAAAGGGAGTTTGTGGAAGGAGAGGGAGTGATTAGAAATGTAGTGATAAAAGATATAAAAGTGGAAGTGCAGGAAGTGTATAAATTACTGGGAACTCAAGATGTAAGGAAAGCCCCAGGACTGGATGGAATCTCTAAATGGGTACTGAAGAAATGCAGAGAACAACTGGCGGATAAGATTCACTATTTAATTGTGTGCTCCTTGGAAGAGGGGAAAGTGCCTCGGGAATGGAAGAGGGCAAATGTGGTGCCAATCTATAAGGGAGGAAACATGGAAGAACCACTGAATTATAGACCAGCATCCCTAACCAGCATGGTTGGAAAATTGTGTGAGAGAATCCTGAAAGATGGATGGATAAAATACCTGGAAGAGAAGAATATTTTGACTGAAAGTCAGTTTGGATTCAGAAGTGGAAGGTCATGTATTTCTAACTTGTTGAGCTTTTACTCAAGGGCAATTGACGTGCTGCAGGAGAGAGACGGTTGGGTGGATTGTGTGTACTTAGATCTGGAGAAGGCCTTTGACAAGGTGCCCCACAAGAAACTGTTATGGAAATTAGAGAATATAGAAGGACTAAATGGAAGACTCCTGGAATGGATGAGAAACTTTTTGAGTGACAGACA
>JAGKTI010041259.1:0-10276 GCA_018397915.1 Birgus latro
ACCTTCACCTGGGTAGCCCTTCTGCCACCTCCCAGCCATTTTCCACCTCCTCACTCATGGCGGCACTGACTAAAGGCAAGCATGGTGCAGTCGTTACCCAGGAGGCTTGCGGGCCTGTGCATAATTCCAGTAACAAAATGCCACTTGTCAACTTTATTCTTGTCAACATACTGATGTTCCTACAGTAGTATAATCATCAGACTCGCGTACATCAATCCATGGAGTACAAATCACAACTCCAGTTGTTCTGATGTGCAAACGACAGAACAAGCCGTGCCTTTGACAACTGGATTTTAATTTTCTTCCCACAACCAAGATCTATTTTTTGTTGATTATTATTAATCTCAGGATTCCTTCTCTCGTCGCACCACCACAAATGAGTATGCCAGCTTCACTTCTGATGCCACAGGTGATACCATGTCATCCTTGCCCAGTGATGTCACCTAATGGTGTCTACTCAATTTATGCAGTTTACACATTCTTACACGCTGCTATATCACCCAGATTAATACACACACACATACACACACAGATAGATAGATAGATATAGTTTTTTTCACAGCCACATGCCTTTCAAATAAGTTTATCACTTCCATAATACAGTACTGGTAATGGTAGTTGCTGTTCTAACCCCAGGTTCATCTGAAATGTTCACCCAGCAGATTGCGAGTTGAAGGTACCCCTTCCTGTAATCCATCGTCCATTTTTCAGGGGATAGGGAGGGGGTTGAAGGGAATTTGCATAGCCAGGAACCAAAGCCGCCCAGGTGTGTCAGTGCTACCATGCGATGGCACCCCTCTCCAGCACTAAAATTTGAACAAACAAAATTCATTTTTTCTTTTCATTCTTCCTTTTCTTTTTTTCTTTTTTTTCTCGGTGGGGAGGGTCCAAAGGCAGGTAACTGCAAACCTCATGGATTGAAAGCATCCTGTACATAATTAATCTATCTATAGCCAGACACCTCAATTTCGTAAGGAGTGGCCCCAGACAAATCGCCTCCATGATGCCGTGTACCCCACCGTCTCGCTGCTCTCCCCCAGCTCACATCCCTCTCTCTCATATTCCTCTTCACTTCATCTCACCACCTCATCCTCTCTCTCCCTTCCTCCACCTCACTCACATACACTCTTCTAGTTAGTCTCTCTCTTTCCATCTGCTCCACATGGCCAAACCACCTCAGCGAAATTCTAACGCTTTCTATCACACCCACAGCCACACCACAATTCTCTTTAACTTCCGCACTTGTCAGTCTGTCTCTCCATGTGTCTCCACATGCTGCTCTCAAATAACTCATTTCCACTCCTCTCACTCTTGACTTGTGTCTTTCCAACAAGGTCCAAACTTCACTTCCATACGTTAGAGTTGGTATCACAACACTATCATGCAACGACTTTTTTACTTCCATGCTTACTTCCCTAATTATTATCAATGCTTTCAAAGAACAAGCAACCTGCCTTGTATACTGTGCCCTTTCAAACACTTCACTCTTCCATCCTTACTCATTACACTGCCCAAGAACTTAAATGGACTCACATTTTCCATTTCCTAATCATCAAACTTCACTATGGATTCAGATACTTCATTTCTCTCGGAGACCATAACTTTCCACTTCCCTACATTCATATTTAGATTCCGTTTCATACACACTTGCCCAAACTCATTCACCAAGCATTGCAGTTCCCCTTCGGCTTCACTTAACATTATAATATCATCAGCAGACAACATAACAGGAAGTTTCCAAATGCTGTCCACTCTCATTAGGGTCGTCACAACATCCCTACCTTTTATCTCTTGAATCCAAATTTATATACAGATTGAACAACCATGGAGATAATGACACATCTCTGTTTCATTCCAACATTCAGATTTTAAAATTCACCCAGTTCGCCGTACACACGCACTGCAGCCGTAGTACCCTCACATATACGCTTCACTGCTGTCAACAGCTCCCATTTACCCCATTGTTTCATAGTATTTTCCACATTCATTGTCTATCCAATCTGTCACATGCTTTCTTCAAACCTAGGGTGGCTGCATAAAACTTGTTTCTCTTCTCTAGAAACATTTCCACCAAAGACCTAAGAATGAATATCTAATCAACACAACCACATTCCTTTCTAAAACCTCCCTGTTCTTCTCCAACTAATTCCTCTGATATTTCCCAAACTCCATCAATAAGTATCCTACAATATACTTTTGCTATTGCACTAAGAAGACAATGGCCCTATGATAACAAAACATTTCTTTTTCCCCGTTTCTTTTGTACAGAGGAATAATTATATCCGACTTCCAATCCTCCAGAAATTTACTTTCCTCCCAAGCCATACTCCACGTCTACGCTATTCATTCTACTACTATCTCTCCCTCATACTTCAGCATTTCACCACACACTCCATCATTTCCTGGGGCTTTCCTCATTTTGATTTTCTTCATTGTTTACACTGCCTTCATCCTACTGATCCCTTCCTCCCTTCTCACTACCCACCTTCTCCCAGCCATTCCCAAGTCACTTATACTCGCATTACTTTGATTCTCTATGTTTTCAGTCCCTTAAAGTCTTCTCTCCATTTGCTCACTTTTCCTCTCTTCTCCACTATCAGTCTACCGTTTTTATCTTTCACTCCTCTACTAAATTCTTTATCACCCTGACTAACTCTACCTGCTTCCAGAACACTCTCTTACATTCCCTCCACTTTATACTCAGATTCCTTCCAAATTCCTCATCCACTCTCTTCTTCCTGTCTCTTACTAATCTTTTCACCCCTCTCTTCCTGTCTGCACATTAATCTCTGTGCTGTCTCTCAGCTTCCTCCATGTACAGGGGAATAATTATACCTGACTTCCAATCCTTCGGCACGTTACCTTCTTCCCAGGCCAATCTGCACATTTTCCTTGTCCATTCAGCACTACCTCTTCTATGTGGATTAGCATTTCACCACACACTTCATCAGCTTTAGGGCTTTCCTTTTTTGACTTTCTTGAATGCTTCCACTACTGCTATCCTATTCATCTCCCTCCTTCTCCCAGTCATTCCCCAGCCACTTGCACTGGTCTTATTTTCATCCTTTATGTTTAGCATTTTCATTCTCATCTTAAATATCAGGACCAACTTACCTAGCCCCGAGTTCCAACTCTCCCCATGGGGCAACATAGGACTGGTTGATGGATAGACGGATTGATGTTTAAGTGTTCTCTCCATCTGCTAACTTGTTCTCCTTTCTTCACCAGCAATTTGCCATTTTTATCCTTCACACTCTTATTACCTTCTTTATCGCCCTGTTTGACTCTCCTTACCGCTTTCCAGAACATTTTCTTGCATTCCCTCCACTTTACACTCAAATTCTTTCCAAAATCTTCATCCACCCTCTTCTTACTCTCTCTTACTAATCTTTTAACCTCGCTCTTCTTGTCAACATATATATACTGTAAGTATTCCGTCTCTCGACTTCTTCCGTGCCTTTGCTTCCCATCCACTCACTATATGCTTTCATCTTTTGCGCCCCACCTTGTTTCACCTCGTCTTTCCACCATGCTGTTCCTTGCACTCCTTTTCATCTACTTTTCACTCCACACACCAGCTCACATGCTGCACAGATTTCTTCGGTGAAAAGCTTCCACACACTTTCCACCTGCCTCATCTGCCCCAGATTATATTTATACAATTTCTTCTCCACTTCTCTTGTATATTCTACCTATTTTTTTTTCTATCGTCTTGCAACCTTTCTGCCCTCCTTGCATGACCTACTTCTTCTTACCCTTCTCTCCAATTCATTCATCGCATTTGTACCTTGACTTTTACCACGACCATAACCCCTGTATGCAGTACATACTTTATTCTTTCATCCACACACACGTAATCAATCATTCCCCTCCTTTAATTCAGTTCACAACCCACCCTTCCCATCACTCGCCACGTATACCTGTTGATCATTTTGTGCCTAAAGAGGATACTGGCGATCCCCAACCCCCTCCCTGCATAAATGTCTACTGGAGCAGTGCTATTCTCATCCACATCTGCAGGCACACCCCACTGACTCACCTGCTATTCCATCCACGTTAACATTCCCTTTTTTTCCATTCATATATCTAATCAACAATACTCTCTCTCACTCCTCTCAAAGTTTTCCATGCATGTTTGCACATTTGCCCAGAAATGTGCACACATAATCACCCATGCTTGTATTCCTACTTGCAGTCTTGCCAACGCAATCCCTGAATCGACTGATCCATACTCTCTTATAGTCTCCTTCCATCTCTTGCACAGAACAATACATACACCCCCCCTTTGCCCTCTCATCCCCTCCTACTCCCGCACATATACCCAATCCGTACCCCTCACTATTTTACACTCTCACCTTTCCCTTTTGTCTCAGTCAATCCACAGATGTCTACTTTTGCATCCCCGAACGTCTAGACAATCTCTCCCTCTCCTTGTCCTCATCATTCGCACTTTTCACATTCCGCGTTTTAATACCCACCACGTCGTTTGTGCTGCCCTTGGTCGTAACCTCTTGGTCAGTCCTGGCCCGAGGAATTTTGTTTGTCATTTTAGTAAGTTGTTTTTCCAGAAGGGGCACTAGCCTTCCATTAGTTCACCTGGCAACACGTAGGGAACATTTACTGCCACCCAGCGTATTAAATGATTTCCGGGCTTACTGGATATCATTTTGCTTGACACTCAGTATAGTTTTCCCTGGAGTAAAATATCACTTCTCTGAGTGAGTGGATGATGGGATGATGGGCGCCCCCTAAAAGAGTAAAGAACATACGAAAAAACATTTATTCCGAAGGAAAAAGTAAAATTGTTGGACAAAGTGACATGTGGCGTGCATGGTTAATGCGAGGGAGTAACATTCGGACAGTCAAATAAAATGAGTCGGGTGTGTTTACGATGTTCATAGTCTCTTTCTTGGAGAGTGATAAAAAACTGAAAGTGTTAGTCATGAGGGAACAGTAAAATTCATGTTTTCATGCTGAATGCAACGAGTTTGAAAAGGGCTTTGTGACCGATCGTTGGTATGAACTGACTGACTGTGGGGTAGAAATTTCAGCTCTTACGTTGTGCTGTGAAGTCTGCGTGTTGACGAAAGAAGTTAGGTAAGCTATTGATTAGAGTCCAGTTCTCGTGATTTTTTTTTTTTTCAGAACATGAACAGAGGAAGGAAAAACAAATTAAATACAAAATAATCCATACACCAGATTCATGTGTCCTATCATAAAAATCTGTAACAGTTGGAATTGAACAGCTGTAGGTTGAAGTTTAGAGAAAACTATTCTGGGAAAGCGAGTTCCAAAGAGATGCTGTTCGGGGAATAAAAGAATTCTGATTGGCAGAAATGCTGCAAAATGGCAGTGTGAGTGTGTGAGTCCCTCATGCAGCACGGGGGAAGGGGTGGAATGGTGGCACAGTGGATACAACTTCGTCTTTGCATTTGTCAGAAAAGTATCTATAAATTAATGCAAGGGTGGCAACATTCCTTCTTACTTGCACGGAAGCTAGTTCGTTAGTAACTGCAGAGTTAATAGTAATACTAACAGTTTGTTCTAAAATTTGTCCATTTGCTTTAGTGCAGCCTCTCGGCATCCACTCAACATGGGTGAGCAACATTTCTGCTGAATGCACATGACTTGTAAATTACAGCAAACTGCTCGTCAGAGAAAACGATATGGAGTCTGAACAATAATCCAATTTCTTTGAAGCGGTTTTAGCAAGTGATCGAAAATGAGAGGTGAAGCAGAGAATATTCGTAATGAGGCACCGGAAAATTTAATACCTTTAGAAACAGGAATATTTTTAGCACTGAAGTTTATATATTAATTAGGCAATAGGATTCTCCTAATAGTAAACTGTATATACGAGTATTTGCTTTTCCTAGCATTAAATAAGACAAAGTTTTTTTGTCCCTATGTGCTCTTAGTCTTGATTCATGGAGATTGATGTACTGAGTTGCAAATTAGAGATGTTTGCCTCACCCTTACTGTTGTGTGGACTGTCGTTGTGTCTAGAAGCATATCTCTCTCTCTCTCTCTCTCTCTCTCTCTCTCTCTCTCTCTCTCTCTCTCTCTCTACATATAAATATGTATTTTTTTTTTAACTAAATACACTGAAAATAATTCTCGACAAAATATGTGTGATGTTGGGTGGCTATTGATTATTAGAAATTGTTGTCTGGTCACTGCTAGGGGGCTTTTGAGGTTAGCCTTAGTGGCATTTGTAGGTTGTTAAAAATTGGGGGAGAGGGTCTGGGGGGTAAAATCTCTTGCTTAGATTAGGATGCACTGTGATGCCCAGTCGGTGATCTCCTATGTCAACATATGCTGCAGCAGGTATTTAAGACAGAAATATTGATAATCAATCTATCTATTGCCAGACGCCATAATCCTGTAAAGGGTGGCCGTTTGACTTGGAATTAGTTGTTTTACGGGGAGGGGCACTAACCCCCCATCAACCCACTTGTTGACACGCAGGAAACGCGTATAGTTGGTTTTATGGTTACCACCCAGCACTGTAAATGGTTTCTTGGCTTACAGGAGACCATTACACTTGTACCTAAACGTAAAGCTACTTGAAAAAGAAAGAAGAGTAATAAAAAGTGATAGGAAAGATTGGAGAAATAGAAAGAGAGGAGAGCAGACACAGAAAAAGAATGATGAACGTGAAGAGAGAAGTAGGCAACACTACATCCTGTGAGTGAATGATGGAATAACTTTTTTTTATTTATATATTTTTTTAATCAGCACGGGATTGAACATGACTAATCTCGTGTTGTATTGAGGCACTGTTGTACTCTTCATCCATCTGTCCTTAAGGTACCTCACAACACGAATATAAGCAATTAAAATTCAGGAATGGTAACGAAACAATACTGTAAACTGCTATCACCAATCAGTCTCTGCATTCCTCAATGAATTAGTAAGTGACCGATTAATGAAACAGATTAATACATTTATCACATCTGTATTTGTTTTGAATAATGAACCAAGTGACACTGAGGCAGCTTTCCGGACCAGTTTGCCTAAGTGTTTCTCACTTGAATAAAATGGTAAGTGTCTGTGTGCGTATGCTCTCAAAATAAAACAATAGAAGTTTTCACTCCTTGATGAACTGGTCACTTGGTTAAGTCGCCTGTTTGGTCAGAGATCTACAATAGACTTTAAATTCAGTTCTCTCGAATGAGCGTGCATAATGAGATTGTTTTGATCAGCGAACAGTTTACTACACATACCAATATCCTTCATCACTCATGAATGAATTAGAAAAACCAGACTGAGAGATATTTACCTTCTTCATATAATGTATTTTATCAAGTTCCTACTATATCCAGGCAGTTTTATTCTGATTAGATGTCTGAATCAGAAGGCTAAGGATAGACACAGCCTTCACGACGGACACTTTACAAAGCTGAGTAAACTGACTGATAGCAGCATGAATTGTATATAAGAAAATATCACCATATCAATGGGTTATGAACAAGCAACTTATCTGCCTCATTTATAACACAAATACTATTTCAGTTTCGAATGGATTACTCAGTCCCAGGTGATGTGCCGTTTCTGACCAAACCTTTAGCCAAATTCACTGCATATGAATATCATGACACCCGAATGAACTACTTGGTGCTTGCTGAGCGAACTTGTATACATAAACATATTACCATATTCATCACATCTGAATATACTCTTAAATGCATTGAGAAGTGCTGGGTTAAAGTACTTTAATCATGAAACGATTTGCAACCCATCACACTTGAATTACTTCACATCTAAATGATCAAGCAATTGCTGGTCACTTCTTTGGCCAGGCAGATTACCACAATCATCAAATATATTCGTTCTTGAATGAATTTGTATGTGTGCCTATTTACTGCTTTTATGGCCAAATTGTTTACCACATTCTGCACACTCAGACTTCCTCTCTTCTGAATGAATTAGCAAGTGCCGATGCCCGAGGTGGATGGAAAGCTGATGACAGGGAGAGCTGGAGCTCCCGTTTCATCAGCCCTCGGGACTAGTTCCCGACCATCCCCCTTTGCTGAACTTTTTCAGTGTTTCATTTATATGGAGAGTAGGTCAGCATGCTCTCCAATACAAGTTTCTCTAACTGTCTAAACCTTTCTACGTGCACAGTACACACAACACTACCTTTTCAAAATTAATGAAAAATGGCATCTTCCAACCTAGCCTCGGAGTCCCCGGGGAGGGGGGATCATAAATGCCCCCACCATCTGCCACTCTCCCGGTGACGACTCAAAGAGCTGCCTGGAACCACCGTCTGACTCACTTCTTCATTTCTGCAACATTCGCGGCCTTTCTTCTAACTTCCTTTCTGTGGAACACCACCTCTCCTCCTCTAAACCTCACCTTCCCTTCTCAGCAGAGACTCATCTGTCTGAGGCAACTGACAGCGAACCCTTCTCTGTATCCTCCTACTTTCTCTATACTCATTTCAAAGCCAAAGGTGGCTGTTGTGTATATGTACACAACGACCTATCTTGCTCTCGTGTTCCTGAACTTAACTTTTCTGTATTCCTTACTCTCTGGCTTCGGCTCTCTTGTCATTCCCTGGATAAATATATCTGTGCTGTTTACTTATCACCTAATTCTACTATCAAAATTTCTTTGACTATCTTCCCTCTACGATGGAACACATTCTACCCATTTCTCCTTTCTTTGAAATCTCCATTCTAGGAGATTTCAATGTCCACCACCACCTTTGGCTCTCCTCTCCTTTCAGTGATCCACATGGTGAACAAGCCTACACCTTTTCTATTCTTAATGACCTACAGCAGCCTGTACAGCAACCTACCCGCATCCCTGACCGCCTAGGAGACAGCTCCAACATACCTGACCACTTCCTTACAGCTAATCCTTCTGCTTACACTGTTAATCTTTTCTCTCCGTTGGGCTCCTCCGATCATAACCTTATTACCTTAACTTGCCCTATCGCTCCGGTGCGGCCTGAGGACCCTCCAAAGAAACGTCGTCTGTGGCACTTTCGAGCTGCGGATTGGGAGGCCCTCAGGCAGTACTGCTTTGATTTTCCCTGGAATAATTATTGCTTCCATGGCCGGGAGTCATCTGAGTGTGCCTTACGCATTACGGAGGTTATTCTCTCGGGCATGGACTCATACATTCCTTTCTCATATCTTTTGTCTAATGCAAGAAAGCCTTTGTTAAATCATGCTTGTTCTAATGTTGTCCGAAACAAGGAGAGGGCCTATAAACGGTACCGGAGAAAACCACCCCTGAATCACATCTTTCTTATGTTTCTGCCTGGCATCGTGCTAAGTCTGTACTTCGCTCTACTAAAAATAATTTCATTCGCACTAAATGTTCTCAACTCTCCAAATCGAATTCTACCCGCTCCTTCTGGCACCTTGCCAGAAACCTTTCTAACAACTTTACCTCATCATCCTCCCCTCCTCTTTTCTACTCTGATGGCTCTGTAGCTATTTCTTCTACTGACAAAGCAGATCTCTTCACTCAGGCTTTCTCCTCCAATTCCATTTTAGACAACTGCAGTGCTGTTCCTCCATCACTTCCCCCCTCTGACTACCCCATGGCTGAAATTAAAATATCTTTAGCTGATGTATTTTCTGCCATCACTGGCCTCAAAACTAACAGGGTATATGGGCCTGATGGAGTCCCTCCTGTTGTCCTCAAGAACTGTGCTTCTGTGCTTACACCCTGCCTAGGTAAACTCTTTTGCCTTTGTCTGTCAATTTGTGCCTTTCCTTCTTGCTGGACGTTTGCTCTCATTCAGCCAGTCTCAAAGAAGGGTGACCATTCCCAACCCTCCAGCTATCGTCCAATTGCTTTAACATCCTGTGTCTCAAAAGCATTCAAGTCTATTCTTAACAGAAAAATCTTAAAGCATCTTTCCCAACATAACCTTCTTTCTGAACATAAGTATGGGTTCTGTCAGGGACGCTCCACTGCTGATCTTCTCACCTACCTTTCAGACTCTTGGTCATCCTCCTTTCGGGACTTTGGCGAAAGCTTTGCCATTGCACTTGGCCTCTCAAAGGCTTTTGATCGAGTCTGGCATAAATCTTTAATTTCCAAACTGCCCTCTTATGGTTTCTGTCCTTCTATCTTTGCCTTCATCTCTAGCTTCCTTTCTGGTCTTCTGTACCCGTTGTTGTAGACGGCCATCGTTCTTCTAGATCTATCAATAGTGGTGTTCCTCAGGACACTGTTGTATCTCCAACTCTCCTCCTTTTATTCACCAATGACCTTCTAAGCAGTACTCTAACCCTATCCACTCGTATGCTGA
>JAGKTI010041260.1:0-10276 GCA_018397915.1 Birgus latro
GACAAAACTCCTATACAGTATATCGGAAAAAGTCCGATAAAGCCAGAAAGCAGTCCGGACTGCCTGACCACTTCAGCTATGTTAACCACAATAAGACAAGTAAAAGACATGTTTTTCAGCGCACAGTACAGTATTATTATACCATTTGATTAATGTAGTGAAGGTATAACACAGTACAATACTGCAATGGTGGTGAAAACCACTGATGCAACCCGGACTAATGTCGATATATCGGAAAAAGTCCGGATTAGCAGGGGTAAGTCCGGATATCGCTTTTATCAGAATTTCGCATTTTTCGGACCGGCTTGGGCCCCAATTAGTCCGTTATAGTGAGGTCTTACTGTATATATATATATGTATGTGTGTGTGTGTGTGTGTGTGTGTGTGTGTGTGTGTGTAATTTTCTCTTCTTTTTTTCTCATCTTGTCTATTTTACAATTTATGAATTTTTTAACATGCATCCTGATCATCTCTGTCTTCTTTTGTCTCTTTTTAACCTTTGTTTGTCTAAATCCTGCCCTATCACTCCACCAGCTCCTCTATCTGGTTGTACTTTAGTTTCTTCCCCTCACTCAATTTTCAATACTTGTATTTTTGTCCATCACTCAGTCACATATGAGTGTGTGTCTATTTTCTCTTCTCTCCCCTGTACTTTGGTCTGTGTCTTTATCAACAAATGGATGACTCTTCTTTCACTATACTTCTTTCCGTCTTTACCAATTGATTTTCCTGAGTTCTCCCATCCCCTTTCTGTTCTTCCTTTTCCTTTTCTGCTTCTTAGTGATTTCAATTGTTGCCATCCTCTGAGGGGTGACTCATCCACTTCCAAGCGTGGACGGCTTCTTGAAACTTTCCTTCTACATCACAATCTTCATTCATTTATTCATTATCTAATCCTGTGTTGCCCCATGAGGCACGCAGGAGCCCAGGGCTGGGCAAGTTGGTCCTGATATTTAATATGAGACTGACCAGCCTCACACATCCCTGAGTGGCATTATGTGAGCAATAAATCCCAACCACTCCTTGGATATAAACCTGCACAGGCTTAAACTGACTGTAGTGCCTTTGTTGCCCACTAAACTACCTGGTGCCATAATTTGGATATGGTTACCAACCAGCATAGTAAATAGTTTCCTGGTGTACAGGAAACTATTTGGCTTGTCACTCAGTGTAAAGTCACCCCTAGACAGAAGGAAGAGGAAAGAATGAAGGAAAGAACGACAGAAGAGGAAGAAAGGAAAGGCGGAAGGATGAGAGGAAAGGGCAGTCATCCGAGAGCAGTACTACATTGAGTGAGTGGATGGTGAGTGCCCCCACCAACCACTATCACGATCTTTACCTTCTTAATTCAGGATCGTCGACACATTTTGATGCTTGAATCCACATGATTTCCTGTATTAATTTATTGCTATGCTCTCTCTCTCTCTCTGTATCCTTAGATTTTAGTTGGGCTGTTCCACAAGATATTTTGTTTGTTGATCATTTTTCCATCCATGTTACTATTAATTCCTACTCTCCAACTCCTGCCCTCCCCTGTTGGAGTTTTAAGTCAGCGGATTAGTCCTCCTTTGTCTCTCTTGCCTTGACTTCTCTTCCTCCCTCCAGTTTCTCTGCTATTCCTGACATGTTATCTTTTTCCTTGTGATGAGGAGAGGTAGGCTGAGGTGGTTTGGACATGTGGAGAGGATGGGGGATGATAATTGGGTACAGAGGGTGAGAAGTGTTAATACTGGGGGAGGGGTTGGGAGGGGTAGACCGAGAAAGACATGGGACGAGGTCATTAAATGTGACTTAAGGGTTAAGGGACTGAATAGGGAGGCTGCCAGAGATCGAGCAGCGTGGAGAGCCGCCATTAGGTGACCAAGGCCGACACATGCAAGCATGTTGGAGCCTTCAAAAACGAAACGAAACGATGGTCTTACAGGCTGCTTTGTCATTGATACCCTGCTCCACACGACCTTTTACTGCCTACTGTGTCCCTAGGTGATCATCTGCCTATACAGGGCTCTCCGTATTAAATGAGCTCGTGGTAAGAGCTTCCATCATAAATGTGGTACTCCTAATGAACAGTGTCATTATTTTCATGATCTCCACTGGACAATAAGAGAGCCTAAACATGATGCATAGTTGGAATTATTATGTTACTTCCATTTCCATGTCCACTTCGGTGTCTTCAGTTTGGCAAAATTTCCAGGAAGGATACTCCTCCCTCCTGTCTTACATAAGAGTGGTACCTATGTGCAGATCCTACTGAATTTATTAATATCTTAGGCTGCCATTTCAGTGACATCAGTAGAGGTTTTCACCTGTCTCCTGAATTCCCAAATTTGAAGCACACATCTGAGCAAACCCCTGATACCTCTATTACCCCGTTTACTCTATCAGAATTGAAATCCGTCCTTCAATCCTATACGGACACTTGTGAAGGACTTGATGGTTTTAACTACCATGCATAGACACTTTCCCCCCATGACTGTTCTTATTTCTTCTTGCACTTTATAATCGTATTTTGCTGGAGGGTTTTTTCCCCCAGGCATGGACAGTTGCACTAGTTCTCCACATTCTTAAACCAGGGAAGTTTGGTCACCTTCCAGTGAATTACAAACCTACTGTTCTCACCAGCTTCTTCTGTAAATTACTTGAACATATGATCAATAGTCACCTCATATGGCTTTTAGAATCAAATCAGTTGCTGTCTAATCTCCAATATGGTTACCACCATGCCCATAGTACCTTGAATCCTTTATCAGCTTTGGTTACTTACATAAGGTAGACCTTTATCCATTATGAGACTGTTTTGGCTGTCTTTTTTGACCTTGAGAATGCTTATGATACTACTCTGAAATACCATATACAGTAATACATACTGTTCAGTCTCATGGCATTTCTGGCAATCTTAGGGTCTTTCTCTGTAACATCCTTTCAGACTGTTCCTTCTGTGTTCAAGTTTGTTGCTCTGTTTCCAATTTGTTTCCACAGCAAGAAGGTGTTGCACAAGGCAGTTTTCTTTGTACCATCATTTTCAGCTTGCCATTAATGGCACTGTGTCTTCCATTCCTGGTGATGTCCATGCTTCTTTGTATGTTCATGACTGCAATTTATGCTGCTGGGTCCCATTTACCAGGACTTCAATCTTATGCAATCAGCAATCACTGCGGCCTCTGCTTGAGTTGACATTTCATTTCATTTCGTTTTTGAAAGCTCCGACATGCTAGCATGCGTTCGCTTTGGTCACCTAATGGTGGCTCTCCATGCTGCTCAATCTCTGGCAGCTTCCCTATTCAATCTCATAACTCTGAGGTCACACTCAATGACCTTGTCCCAGGTCTTTTTCGATCTACCTCTCGATACCCTACCCACAACATAAACACTTCTCACTTTCTGTACCCAATTATCAACCCCCATCCTCTCCACATGCCCATACCATCTCAATCTACCTCTCCTCATCACAACACCAATACACTCCAGTCCCATCCTACCTCTCAACTCTTCCATCATAAACCTAGTCCCCCCAGGCCCTGCACTCAACAACGCACTGCACGTGCAGCTAATCGTTGCCATTTCTGCACATTTGAGCCAGTGAATATCCTCTTCCTTTACTGCCCAGGTTTCACTACCATACAGCACAATGCTCCTAACACATGCCCCACACAAAGATTGCTTAGCACAGAGGGAGAGGCCTCTCAATGTCAGAAGAGGCAACAGCTCCCTGAACTTTTTCTAACCACTCCTCACTCTAGCCACAGAGCTGGCTCCTACCCCACCTCCGGTACATAACACGTCTCCCAAATAACAAAAGTCTTCCACACACTCAAGAGACTCACCACCAAGTTCAATTCTTTCATACATGGCAATCTCCACATGCTCTCCCCAACACTCACGGTTTTTGTTTTTCTGTTGCTAAGTCCTATGTTATCTCCTTTACTCATTCTCATATTATCCCATATCCCCCCCTCTATTTATATGTCTCTTGTTTCCTATCAACCCACGATCACCTTTTTAGTGCTCATTTTTTATTCACGTTTAAGTTGGAGAGACCATATTTTTTCCCTTCGGACTGTTGCTTTAAAACATTGACAGCTTCTCTGTGCTATGACTTATGTTTCTTAGGGTGCTGTTCGTACTACACTACTTTATCTTCACATGACTTTAAGTGGAACAAAGTTGGATTATGGATGTCATATCTATACTTCTGCCTCCAAATCTGCTTTATGCCAGTTAGATCTAGTCCATCATGCTGGTCTTTGGTTAGCACTTGTCACCTTCAGATCTACTCATGATACTAGTTTATGTGCAGAATCAGGTTTCCTTTCTCATACTCATCATTGTCTTCTTCTATCCCTTCAGTCCTATGCCAGACTCCATCACTTTCCTTCTAGACCTCATCTATTGCCTCCTTGTGTATGCACCTACAGTCCTTCCTAGAGTCTTCCTGCTTCTCCCTTCCTAGTATCCTCCCTTTCTGTCCCTGCTTATATCCCCCATGGCTTCTAACATGTCTTTCTATCTGCTCAACTATTTCCCCTTTCTCAAAATCATGTTCCCTGCCTACCTTGCTTTGTTCCCTCTTTCTTACACACTTGTTTACACACTCTCAGTCAGTTCCTGTTCACATAGATGGGTCTAAAACTTCCCATGGTGAAGGTTGTGCAGTTCTTTTTCCCTCTGTTTCATATCAGTATCATTTACTGTTTCTTGCCAGAACTGCTGAACTTTATACCATCCTCTTTGCTCTGTTGAATTTTTGTCATGCCATCCTCTTCTTTCACCATTTTTTAATTCACTTAATGCACTCCAGTTCCTGTGTTTGACCCCTTAAACACATCCTTTAGTTAATGAGCCAAGAGTGGCTGTTTCACTTCTCAGTCCATCATTAATCTGTCCAATTTTACTGGGTCCCTGGTCATACAGGCATCCTGGGTAATGACGAAGTGGATCATCTTGCCCAGTCTGCCGTTTCTCCTCCTGTTTCTGTCTCATATCCACATCTCTCTTTGGATCTTTTCTCTGTTTAATACCTTATTATTTCAAAGTTTTGTAGTCCCTCTGGTCACAAGACATGCAATAAACTCTATTCTGTGAAACCATTTGTCTCTCTATGGTTGTCACCTGGTCACAGATGCAGACAATGAGAAACTGCACTTGCTCGCTTTTGGATGAACCAAACTCATGTTACCCATTGTTACCTCATGTCTAACAATCATCCTCCCGCTTGTACATTTTGTCAATCACATCTCAGTGTTTCCCACATCCTTTGACACTGCCCTTTCCTTTGTGATATTCGTAACACCTTTTCTCACCTAGCTCATCTTCATACATCCCCTACAATTAGTGAAGTTCTGCATGAATCCCCCTCCCTTTCTACTGTCTATCTTATATACTATCTTTGTCACATTAACATCCTTTCCAATTTGTAGTTAATTTCTGTCCATTCCTTTGCTGTTATTTTAGTTGCTTTTTGATGATGCTTCTTTCTTCCTCTACCTTGTCGCCAAATAGCCTTGTGGCTTGGCTCTAGGATTTTCCTTCCTTCCTTTCTGATCTTAAGCAGCAACAATATTTTGCTGTGCCATTTCCTGGGCCTCATAGTCATTCAGCCTCCTTCACAAATCCCACAGTCTGCAGCTGAGATGACAGAAGCAATAGAATCTTCCAAATTCATCTTCATATCCAAGTTGTCTAGATATGGTAGTGATGGAGGAGGGTACTTACTGGATGGTACTAGCTAGCAAATGAGGAGTGCCTGGGTCCACTACATTTTGGCGATGGAGTTCCTTACTGAATCCGGGAAGGTTGCCCACACTCATGCCTTACAATCACCCTTTAACAATTCAGGTACCACAATTCCCTGCAATGCTCCTGCCTCTACACTACCTCTTCCCTTTCCCACACTGCTCAATACTCTAGTAGTTTTCTAATACAGGAAAGTGGTAATCTGCACCTGGGGATGGGTGAAATAATTAGAATGCACACCCCATACCAGTACTTCAGAAAGGGCAACAAAAAGTGATGGGAGTTGAGTCAAAAGCCTATATGGTGATCCATCAGCCACCACTTTCATTCCAAGCAGGCCTAATAACACCTGTAACACAGAATGGGGGATGGGGGAGCTGTACCTAAAGCTTCCTTTCTCATCTGATTCATGTCCTAAAAGAAATTAAGTCCTGTTTTGGATCTCCCAGTGACATTCAGAGATGCAGTCTCCTCATTATTCAGGGGTCTCATGCAGTCAGGTGAAGCTTTGTGCTCGGTCATTAATAAAATCTCCAGCAGTTAGGTGAAGTCTAGTGCTTCTTCTAATTGGGTAAATGTATTTCCTGTATTACAGCTACTGGATTTTTACAAAAATACTATCATATTTGACCATAAATTAATTTTTGAACACTGTTTTCTGATCAGTTAAAAATCTTTCTCACACTAAATGTAAGGGTAAGGGTGGGGGCAGATGCCATGAGGTGCTTAACCATGGTGCTCATCTCCATAACTTAGGCCTTTGGGCCTGTGGTGGTTTTTTCACCCAATATCCAAGGATACAAGGACACTCACACTAAGGGTAATAAAGCAGTTGGAAACACCCTTCTGGCCCTCAACATTTTAAAAACCTCTGCCAGAATTATACTTAGTATTTAAATAGAAATAGTCCTAAAAACACACACACACACACACACACTCTGAAAAACACCACAAAAATGCACAATTTAAGGTCTGCTCGTCCTGAATAGCTTGACAACCTATTGTACTTACATCTCTTGTACTCATGACCTCAGCACCCTGCCCACCTGAACATGGAAGTCTGGGGAAGGAAAAAATAAACTGCATTCACAAATTCATTTTCACTTTAATGGTTACAGTATACTGCGTAACATCCTTAGCATCTGCTGAGAGTTTGGGGTAAAATGACATTCACTCATCCACACAGCACTAACTAGACACAGGTTCTGAAAGTTAACCTCATAATTCAGATATCTCTTTTTAACTTTACTACTTATGGTTTTATTCTAAAAATGAGGGTGTCTTGCACTGAAGACTACACCTAACTCCTACAATCCAGTAAGTCTCTCCTAAGCTGAATAAAAACCTATGAAAGTAAAAATAAAATTACTAAGACATATCTGGATATACGTTTTTATACTTCTGGTACCTCAATGAAAACTGCACCTTTATTTACCAACATAACTCTAGTATCCCTGCAGCACTCCAACATTCACAGTACTAGTATGGCTTATGCAGTATAATGTCTTAACCATTTTAACCCACTGAAACCTTTATTGTTTACGTTCTTGCTAGCACCAGATGATTTTTTTCAGCTCTGAGATTCCCCTTGTAATGAAGGGGTTACTTTTAGCTATAATTTGCCCCTGTAGTTTCAAGTCTCTCCTAACAAAATGAATAATCTGGAACTGGCATAAATAAAAAAGACATGACCAGACTGAGGGTCAAAATACTGTACATCAGACATAAGCCTCACTGATCTAACCTCACCATTACTCATAACACTGCATACAGCACTGATACCAATCATAACCTGTTTGCCACACCATATCTTCATCATAAAACACAGTAAGTCCCTGTTATATGTTGGAGATATGTTCCAAAATATAACAAAGTTTCCATATAGCCGGTAATATAAACTGAGGGAACTGGCAAGTCAGCTTTATAGGCATCAATGGAGCTTCAGTACGTAATTTTTGTGAACATTATTGTGGATTCTAAGGGAGGGGGGGAACAAAAAGTGATATACAACAAGGACTTTCTGTATAAATGTATTTTGCATGAATTAAAAATACAGTAATAACGCAGCATTACAGTAAAGTTTCAAATATTTGGACTTTGACAACTGTCACCACATCTTCCGGCATATGTCAACTTCTGTCACAGTAAATAGGCGGTAGCTCGATCGGTAGAGAGTTGGCTTGCGGTCCCGTGGGACCCAGGTTCGAATCCTCGCTGGTGCAGGGAACGGTTTAAGGATTTGAATTTCATTAAATCAGGCTTTACTGATCTACCAGAAGACCCGCCGACATGTCGTAAAAATGACCCCGCTAATACCAATACACCAGCTGTATGAGACAGCCCTAACATGTATTCAATATGGACGGTGGGTGTTAAGCGCCGAAGTGGCGACATGTAGATTGTAGGAGGACGACTGGGCCTTGATAGCAGGCTGTGAAGCCTATGCCCAGAGTCGGACACATAAAAAAATAAAAAAAATAAAAATGGAGCTGAATTTTTAAAATTATGTGGGAAGTCCAAAAATTGAAATCCCAGCAAAATAATCTTCAATGAGATATGAGACCACCTTATTTTGCAGTTTCCTTTAGTTTTTTCTTTACCAAAGCCCTTTATGGGAGTCTGAGTATTTTTTGACTGAATTTTCAAGTTTTAATTATTTTTCTTTTAAAAGTGGTGAACTGTATTTAAAAAGCAGTCATTGTTTACAATCCCCAACAGCACTGGCAATAGATGGATACCATCTTCTCATACACTGACAACAGATGGACACCATCTTATTGTGCCATTTTCAGCATGAAATTACCCTTATCAGTGCCAATTTCTCCAAACCTAATCTAAATTTTCATAACTTAACCCAACCTAATTTATCCTAACTTAACCTAACCTAACCAAACTTATCCTAACCAGTCCCTTATGCAACTGTATTTTCCTTGTTTGTTGATGATTTCTATTCATACTAAAAAATGCATTTCTGTACACCTTTACAAAGTCACTGAATCAGTTCAGCAGTTGGTAAAAATTATTACTATTTAAGAGGTGGTCCTAGGTCTCTTTGAAGATTACTCAACGCCACTTGTCTCATCACCCAGGCACAACATCCTGGCAGCTTTATTCGTAACTTGAAATTCTGACTCAAAACTGATGGCTTCATTTTGTTCAGATTTCTTGTCTTAATGTCTTCATTATTGTTCTTGTTCAATACTCAATAAACAGTACAGTACTGTAAGGTGGGGGATCAAATTCGGGGCTGTAAGTCTCACCACTAAAAACTACTTTTGATGTTTGGAATGTTTTGTTTTGCTGTTCATGTTTTTTACAGAATGCACAAATATTACACAGCATATACTATGATAATTATCATTTACTTTTGGTATCTTGCATCTGATGTTACATATACAGTAGGCGCGGAAAGTGCTGACGCCATCTTAAAAAAAGAAAACATTCTTGTGGTTAGCAAGGAGAAACAAATAAATTAACACTCACCATTGAATTTAGTATTTACTGGCATTCCCCTTCACCTTTATTATCTTCTTAAGGCGTCTGGGGAGACTGATGGCGTAGTTTTGCAAAACAGACGGACTAAAACTGCTCCATAGCTGCAGCCTCAAGTTTAGGCAAAGATGATGTGTCCATACTATGCAGCTGCCGCTTCATGTGCACCCATAAATTCTCAATGGGATTGATATCTGGGCTGTTTCCGGGCCAATCTCGAATAAAGGGAACCTCACAGTCTGTTAGCCACTGTTTCACTGACTTTGCAACATGTGCAGGGGCAGAATCTTGCATAAATACTCTTGCCTTGGTTTTATCAAAAGAGTCACTTAAAACATCACATAAGAGCTCCAAATAATTGTTCTGGTTCACTTTTTCATTTGCAGGTATAATTACCAACTCACCAACACCATAATATGTAAAGCAGCCCCAAGCCATGAGTGAGGCTGGGTATTTAACAAACTTGGAAGTGTACTTAGAATCCAGGGGGTCACTGCCTGGTTTGCAGTACACTCGTGATGAAGGGGTACCAGTGACAGTAAATGTTGACTCATCACTCCAAAGCACAGTTTTCCATTGCTCCTCACTCCAGGCAAGATATTTCTTACAAAAATTTACTCTCTTTTTCTTCTGAAGTGCAGTTAGCAGTGGTTTTTTATGAGCACAAAAACTCCTGTAGCCCAGATCGTCATGCAACAGCTGCTGCACACTTCTGACAGACACATCTGCCAGCAACTGTGGGTTCTTTTCTTTTAAATCCCGTGCTGTTAGCCTTGGATCCTTGCTAACTTGCCTTGAGATCAGCTGATGGGTCCTGAAGGTTGTCTTACGAGGTCTCCCAGGCTTGGGAAGTGGAGTGGGAGGAATGGCCTCCCCACTGTCCTTGAACTGCTTCACCAGTCTCTGCACTGTCCTCAGTCTAACACCATCTGATTTGCAATAAATGGGAGTTTGTGGCCAGCTTTGTATAAAGTAATCACTTCCACACGTTTGTCCTTGCTTGTGGTTACTTTAGGCATGATGAGAATGTGGTAGGTAACCAAATAACTGT
>JAGKTI010041261.1:0-10276 GCA_018397915.1 Birgus latro
AGCTTGGTGGGATGCAGAATTTGAAAGAGAGTTAGAGCGGGTCTGATGAGAGAACGGGGAAAAACAAGCAGTATTTGGTTAGGATTGATGAAACTGTGTGTGTTGGTGCAAGGATGTCAACTAACAGGAGAGGAATTGCTTAGCGGGATGCGGCGGCTGTTGCAAGAAGGGAAATCTGATGAAAGAACGAAGAAATATTCGCAAAGGTTAGGAAAATTGCTGATGAAAAAGGTAAACGTTGACTCTGAAAGAAAAAAATAATGTTAATAAGTCTGAAAACAAGAACATGCTATGAAAGGAGAAGCAAAAAAATATAGAATGGGTGTAAAAATTGTGAAACTATTAGGGATTTGGATGGGAACATGCAATTAGCTATACTGCTTTTTAATCTCAGTATCCAGTGTTCATCAATCACTATCAAAGGCACATGTAGAGGTGTATGGTATGTAGGAGAACTGCTGGGCCTTGCTAGCAGGTTGTGAAGCCTATGCCCAGAGTCGGACCCCCCCCCAAAAAAAACATATCAGATGTTTTAAATACCAACTTACATCAACTACCACTATCTTTCATTTCACCGACTGTGCCTTGTTTTTATCTAAACCTCCGTAGTCCCCTTATAACTTAATAAAATCTGCATCCTTTCACTTTTTGCTACAGGCACCTTCAATTTACAGCACCTTGTATACGACCGACCATACTACTTCACCGTCTGTGCCTTGTGTCTCTCCTACCCTCATACTAACCTCCTACAACTTTGAACTGTATTTTAGGTGGCATAGCAGCTGAAGTGATCAGAATAAATAAATAAGGAAGAGCTGCTACGAACTCTCCAAAACCACTTATAGTACAGCCCTTTATCTTTCTTCAAGTGTCAGGATGATGGTTGTCCTGATTACAGGTACTGTGGTGTGTGTGTGTGTGTGTGTGTGTGTGTGTGTGTGTGTGTGTGTTAGTAGAGGTGTAGTAGGGGGAGTCTGTGCAACGCGCTGAGTGCAAAGGGCAGAGGGGTCAAACTGTCACCCTCACGGTTACATTCCGACTCACGCTGCCCCAAGAGAAACACTCCAACCACTCCACTCCACTTCGATTGAAAGGTATCTCTCTCTCTCTCTCTCTCTCTCTCTCTCTCTCTCTCTCTCTCTCTCATACACCATCCCATACATACCTTCCTCGCCACATACAGTCTTCCTCTTATAACATAACTCTCAGTTCCACTTTCAAGGACATGTTTTTCTTTTCCCCCACCTAATCAGTGTACTATTACGATCTAAATTTCGCTTGACGTACTGACTGTGGGGACAAAAGACACACACACACAGACACACACACACACAAACAGACTATGAACAGAAAGGATACTCTCTGACGTTCACACAGGAATAAGAATTACGGAAGGCAGGACACAATGCTTGGAGGGAAGGGAACTGCTGGCGAATTCTTACTTGAGCTGGTGGAAATTTTCAGACGGTATCAATACGTATCTTTACTTTTTGAGGTCCAACACATCTCACTCCTCTAATCCTTTCCTCGATTACAGTTTTCTCATAAATTTCTCCATCACTCATGACCTTCATTTTGCCAAACCGCTTGAACAGGATGACTAATTTTTGCCATATTCTAAATAATGCCAGACGATTTTATTCAGCACAGGAGGGCCCCAGTAATGGAAGGGGTTAACGAAGCCTGCACGTAACCCCCCCCCCCCCGTTCTGAAAAAAAACTGAGTTTTTAAAATCGTCTGGAAGAGCAAGATTAAAGCCTTCAATCCAGTGATGTATTTTTTAAAAACCCTACCTGCAGACGATTTTTATTAAGCTAGGGAAAGATCTCTTGTGTACTGTAGGATGTAACTTAAGGTTCGTATTCTGGTCGGTGGGGGAGCAAATCATAGATTCACTCAGTGCAGTGGTACTCTATTCTAGGTAACTCTACACCTAGTGACAAGCCAAGTTATTTGCTGTAAACCAGGAGATCATTTAATACGCTGGGTGGTAACCTTATAAACAACCAATACGTGTTCCCTACGTGTTAACAAGTGGGTTGGCGGAGGGTTAGTGCCCCTCCTCGGAAAACAACTACGTAAAAAGAAAAAATGCCTCGGACTAGGACAGATCAACAAGTGACGACCAAGAACAGTACAAAGGACGTGGTACGGATTTCAACGTGGAAGGTAAGGAGTGCGAATGATGAGGTGAAAGAGAAAGAGATTGTCCAGGTACTTGAGGGTTCAAAAGTGGTCATATATGGACTGACTGAGACTAAATGACTAAATGGTGAGGTGAGAGCATGAGAGAGTGGGAGTATGGATGAGGTATATGTGCGGAAGTAGGTGAGAATGAGAGGGCAAAAGAGGGTGTGTGTGCTGTGTGAAAGAAATGGAAAGAGACCATAAATGAGTATGGATCTGCAAGTGTTTAAAGTTTTGTGTGGGTAAGACTGAAAGTGAAAGTACAAAAGTGGGCAATTTTATGTATATACTGGCCAACAGAAGACTGTGCGAACAGAGTGAAAGAAGAGTTCTGGGCAAATGTGGAAGCGTTCATGGTAAAGTTTGAGAGGAATGAGAGTGTTTTTGATTGGAGATATGAATGGAAAAGTAGGGAATGTGAAGGTGGATGGAGTGGTTGGTGAATGGGGTGTGCCTGCAGAAGTGGATGAGAATGGTAGAGCTATAGTGGACATTTGTGCATGGAGGGGGTTGGTGGTAGACAATACCCTATTTAGGCACAAAATGATCCACAGGTATACATGGTGAGTAATGAGAAGGGTTGGTGGTGAACTGAATGAATGGAAGACAATGATTGATTATGTGTATGTGAATGAGAGAATAAGACGGTATGTAGGCGATGGATGAATGGAAGGAGAGAAGGACAGGATGAAGTACTCCATAAAAAGAGGGTAGAGAGGTTGCAAGAGGATGGAGAAAAGGCAAAATATAAGAGAGAAGTGGATGAGCGATTGGATAAATATGATTTAGAGCAGATCTGGGAGGTGGAAGGTGTGTGCAAGATATTGTTACGTGTGGCCGATATACATTGCTTGTATTCATGTATAATGCTCGGAACTTTTAATATTCATTAATTAGTACCTTGCTTAGAGTTTTGTGAATAGAGTTTATAAATATCATATAGTAGGAAACAGTCTGGCCCAGCTCTGTGTCCATGTTTCTAGAGGTGTTTCGAACCACAGTCTCGTATCTCCTTGTGGTTTCGACCGTTGTTTCGGTTCTGCCCTTCGTGCTTCTTTGAGTTTCGCTTCTTGCTTCTCCGAGTTGCCCTTCTTGCTTCCTTGAGTTCGCATGGGCCGGGCTGGGACTCTCGCGAGTTAGTTAGCGGCTTGAGTTGGACCGGTGTGTTGGATTGCTCTGTTGTGGGGACATTTTTGTAAACTGTAGTGTATCTGCCACACGTGAGTTAATGTTTATTGTGTCAGCACGTGATATAATTACTAGGTTGCTCTTACCAGTATTATAAGAACTGTTAACTTGGTTACTCCTATTGTCCTTACTAAAGTCACATGTTATATCAGTGTCAAGTCTCTTTACTTTTATGCTAGGTTCTCATTATTTTCATGCCAGGTCTTTATTGTAACCTCCAGAGATTTTACAACCCAGGGGCTAGTTTGTATCCTGGTTTTGTCTTATCGATGTTTGGAACTTAAGGGTATATTTTGGCAAGTCCTGGTTTGGCAATCCTGTATGAACCTGTTTTGAGTTTATTCTTGTAGCTTTAAGTTAGTGTTAAGTAAATTAAGTATTTTTACTTGTTTGTTTCATTCCCCCTTTTTTCATTAGTACGTGATTTACACTTTGTTATTTTTCCCCCTTTTAGCTTACGACTTGGTGAGGCTAGCAGCCACTTTGCGTTCTAAATGTTTCCGTTGTGCAACCGGATATTCCTTTAGCCCCACCATGTAACAATATTCACAGGAGAAATCTGTGGAGCATGTGAGGAAGACGAAAAGGGGGTGCAAGGAAATTAGGGATGAGACAAGCTGTGATGTAAAAGAAGGAAGTATATAGTGAATGAATGGGAAGCAGAGGCATGGATGAAGTTGAAAGATGAAAGAGAGAGTTATATGTTGATTGCATGAGAGAGGTGAAATGATGAGATAGTAAGATGAGAGTGGATGAGGAATTTGGAAGGAATATGAGTGTAAAGAGGAGGGAATGTAAGAAAATGTTCTGGAAGGAAGTAAAGAGTTATTCAGGGTGATAAAGAAGTTAGCATGGGAGTGAAAGATAAAAATGGTAGACTCATAGTGGAGAAGGGAGAAGAAATGAGCAGATGTAGAGAACACTTTAACCCGAGGCGTCCCATCGACCTATGGGTACGATAGGTACGTCGCAACGTTTTGTCACACCTAAACCGATCGACGTACCAGTACGTCACGCAATTGCAAGGTTCATAATTTGCACAATTTTCAAGTTTCACGGGTGATTTTTGGTAGGCATATGTAGGAGACGTTCCTCTATCTGCTGTCAAGTGGGGATATTGCCTGGCCCCACCTGACCCCCCCTCCCCCCTTCCCCCTTCCCCCCACACTCGGCAATTCACATGTTAGCAGTGACTTGGCCAGTAAAGACATGTCGCCTCACGGTCTCTCCAATGACGAAATTCACGGTGAAAGTGATTCCTGAGGTGGAGGACAAAGAAACATAGAAGCTAGAGCAAGAAACAAACAAAAGTGATCAGGTGGTAATGTCGTACAGGAAGGTGCCATATATGGATGTGTTTGGTGACTGAACAATGCTTCTGTTGCCTATATACTGTAATTGTGTGAAAACCAATATAGTCTTGTACTACACATAAATTCGTACCAAATAAATAAATAAATACATAATTTGAAGTGGCTTGAATTAGTTCGTTTTCTCTGAGGCCAGATACCCTGAGAGAGAATGAAAGGTAAGGCTGACTCGTCACCTGTAGCAACATTTATAAGGTCAGGAGGGCGATTTCTCTATGAATTTTCGATGTTTCTTACCAAAAGCGAAAGTTTGAGCCAAAAAAAAAAATCCGAAATTGCTCGGGACTGGGGGGTATTCGGAGGTAGGAAATTGGTCGGGACGTGACGGGTTAAAGAATTATTAAACATTGAGAATGAAAGAAATGCGAATATAAGTGGCTGTGGAATGTATGGGAGAGAGAGGTAAGAAGGGAGGAAGAGATCAGTAGGATGGAAGTAGTGGAAGCAATGAAGAAAGTCAAAATGGGGAAAGCCCCAGGAACTGATGGAGTGTGTGGTGAAATGAAGCATAGGGGAGAGATAGTAGTAGAATGGCTACACACAATGTGCAGATTGGCCTGAGAAGAAGGTAGAGTCCCGGAAGATTGGAAGTCAGGTATAATTTTTCCCCTGTACAAAGGAAAAGGGAGGAAAGAAGTGTGTGGTAATTATAGGGGCATTCATTTTCTTAGCATAATAGGAAAAGTATATGGTAAGATACTTATTGACGGAGTTAGGGTAATAACAGAGGAATTAGTCGCTGGAGAATAGGGAGGTTTTAGGAAGGGAAAATGTTGTGTAGATCAGATATTTGTTCTCAGGTCTTTAGTGGAAAAGTTTCTAGAGAAGGGAAAGAAGTTGCATGCAGCCTTCATGGATTTGAAGAAAGCATATGACAGCAGGTAGGCAAGGAATGTCGAAAATATTAAGACTATATTACGTCAATGGGAAACTGTTGAATGCCCTGAAGAGTATGTATGAGGGTGCTAAGGCTGCAGTGCGTGTGAATGGTGAACTGAGTGAATTTTTCTGTCAGTGTTGAATTGAAACAGGGACGTGTCATGTCTCCACTGTTGTTCAATCTGTACATGGCTTGGACTGTAAATGGGATATAAGGGAGGACAGTGGATGTATGATGGAGACCATATTATACATGCTCAGTTTCTTTCTTCATCTTTCTTCTTTCTTTAATTTCATTCTTCGTCTTTCTCCTCTTTCTCATTTCTTTCTTCGTCTTTCTCCTCTCTCTCATTTCTTTCTTCGTCTTTCTCCTCTCTCTCATTTCTTTCTTCGTCTTTCTCCTCTTTTTCGCTTCTTTCTTCGTCTTTCTTTTCTCTTTCGTTTCTTTCTTCGTCTTTCTTCTCTGCTTCTTCCAAACACTTTTCGATTTGGCGCCGCTCTACATTTTTCATCAGTTCACTTAGAACTTGGAACAGTTAATCCTTGGGTACATACACCGGCTTATAAAATAATTTCTTTCTTTCTTTTTTTTTTTTTGGGTTTTTAATGAGTGTGCTGGGGTCAAAGGTCAAACCACACAAATATACATATTTTAGGATCTTATTGTCTTGATTGTTTATTAATCGTGCCAATTTGCAAAGAAGTCATTGAACTGCAACTGTCTGAACGAACTTGTATTTCCTTGATGTTGGCAGGCTTTAGTTACATAGGACTTTCTTATACTTGACTTGTTTACCACTCATGTACTGCTTGACTTATCTAGCACTTAGGTATCACTTGCCTTCTCTAACACTTGTCTTGTGCAGTCTTATCTAACACTTGTCGAATCTCTACGAGCCAGTTACTTCACTCACACGGTATTTGACCCCATCATCTCGGTGACCCATTTCTTCCAATTTACTCTTGGTGTTTCCAAACTGGTTCATTTAACTCAGGTTAAGGCTGGTCACTCTCATCTTAAATGTCAGGACCAACTTGCCTAGCCCCGGACTCATACGCTCCTCATGGGGCAACGTGGGACTGGATGATGGATGGATGGATGGATGGATGGATGGATGGATGGATTTTTTTTTTTTTTTTACTGGTGAGGTTAGATTTCTTTTTTTCTTTTTTTAATATGAAATGAATGGCTCAAGGAAGAACAAATTAAATTTTAAAAATCCATACACCTTTCATTAACCCTATTTTTGTTACTGTGGCCCCAGTTTCATCTGCATGTGAACCCAGTGGACTGTTGGCTGTAGTTGCCCTTTTCCACTGTCCTCTTTTCGGGAGACTGGGAGGGGACTGAGGGACGTTTCTATAACCAGGCTATATCTTAGCTTTACCTTATTCATGAAGGCAGGCTTCTCCAGCTGGGTGTTTTGAAAACATATACCGCAGTCATTCGTTAGTCCTACGCACTGCATCGTTAGATTTACGGCATAAGATGGCCCTGCAGGTGCAACTGCCTGCCTGCGGTTGATGAATCTGGTCGGCTAAACAGACCAGAATTACACAGCAACAACAACGCACTACATCACGAGAGCATTTTTAGCAAATTGGGCAGTAAGCAGCACAGGAGGCTTCTCGTCATCTCTTCCTTTGCGATCAGTTTTACCTGCTGCATGAAAGCATCCTCGTGTGTGCCACAGATGAAAACTATGTCGTTACTAAAGTAATATAAATAACATAAAAGCAAACACTAATGTGAAATATGTAAAACATATTGATAGGGTAGGTGTAACGAAGCATCCTGTGCCACCTAGAATATTACTTCTATAGCGTCTTTACTCTAACCCGACAAACGTCACTAATCCCGTTGAAGCTTGGTTGAAGGCCAGGTATTGCCAAACTAGAGGGTCGATTTAGCTGATCATCAAGGAGACTAATTCATGTCGCATAACAAATGTCCGTATTATAAATGGAATGGGGGTCTTCGTACCACCTCTTACTAAGCGATCTATATTTCATATTACACCTTAACATTCTCTTGTATGTTATTTATTATAGTTTGAATATCGATATGATTTGTATTATTAGCTTACAAGAAGATATTAATTAAGGTGCAATGCACAGAATAATCGGTTCGCAAGAGGTGTCACGAAATTTCCAGTCATTCATCATACGACCCTGACTCAATTTTAGGCAACCATGACATAGTATTCAAGGTGTGTGCATGTTCCATCAGATGAAAACAAACATGTGTGATACGGCCTACAGGTGGTGCAGCGTGGTGAAGGCGTCATGACGTGGCTGGTGTACCTGGTGGTGGTGGTGGCCCTCCTGCTCTACTTGGCATCCAGAAAACCACGGGGCTTCCCTCCAGGTACTGTGGTGGATGGTACTGTAGGCACCAGGCACTGCTGCCACTGGACACTGCTGGAAGCTAGGTACTGCTGACACCAGGCGCTGCTGACACCAGGTACTGCTGACACCAGGCACTAGACACTGCTGGAAACTAGGTACTGCTGACATCAGGTATTGCTGACACCAGGTACTACTGACACCAGGTACTAGAGAAACCAGTTACTGTTAGAAAACAGGTACTGTTGACACCAGGTATTGTTGGAAACCAGGTACTGTTGACACCAAGAAGAGGTGCTTGAGAATTCCCCCTCCCCAGACAAAATTTAGTAAACCATTAAAGAAGAAGAGCCTACCGTACAAATCTCCCCTCCCCCCCCTCACCCTAGACAAAATAAATCGCTAGGGAAGAGGTAGTTAAGAATCCCCCCTCCCCCTCTTCCTCCAGGTCCGCCACGCCTGCCCTTTCTCGGTCACCTGCCCTTCCTGGAGAAACACCTGGTTCAGCGACACATGTGGCGCCTGTCCGACACCTACGGGCCTGTGGTGGGGGTGTTCTTTGCCACTCGGCCCACCGTGATCGTCAATGGATGGGAGGCCGTGAAGAAAGCGCTCATGAGTGAAGACTTGACTGGTAGACCGAGAAACGAGGTCTTTAATTTAATGTTTAATGAACAAAGAGGTGCGTGGATAGAACTTTAGCATGTACGCAGGCACACACACACACACACACACACACACACACCATCAGCTCTTTCTGCATTTAAATAACCAATAACGAAATAAATCAATAAATGGAGACAATTATTTCTCGCCAATTTCGAGTGNGAGAGAGAGAGAGAGAGAGAGAGAGAGAGAGAGAGAGAGAGAGAGAGAGAGAGAGAGAGACCAGTAGCCGCACAATGTTCCCCTAATCGCTGACCTACTTGGGATAAGGAAGAGCATATGGTTTAAGTAGATAAATAAACCATAAACTATTACGTACGAGCATACTTATCACTAAAAAAAGTGTGCCAGTACCGTACGCGCGATATATAAGTACCAAAGCACATACTACAGAACAATGTGACACTACAGACACTGGAGATTACAAAATGCCCAGTGATTCTATGGCACGCCATAAAGACGGCATATATCATTTGCCTGTGACATTTCGTGTTTAGTACTGCCATCAGATGCTCATTAAGCCTCATGGGAAATCACAAACTATAGTAACCACTCAAGAAGTCATCGCCCAGCTCATGTGCTGCGCTTTTCATATTGTGTGAAAGGTGAAGTTTGTCCCATGTCAAAGACGTGATTCAAAATGTCACAACTTTTTCCGTACATTTGGTGCAGTGAACTGAAGAAGCTGGCAGGTCACTTTCATAGATGTCAGTGAAAATGTAAATAGCTTTCTATAATTTGCTGATGAATTAACAACAAAACATTAAGACATATAATAGAGCATTCTCGGTGGCTTTGGGGATTTCGTGATATCTGTTCCGTATTGATTTATGGTTAACAGTGCACCTTAATATCCTCTTGTTTGCTACTGATACAAAATCTGTAAATATTAAAGTGAGAGACGTGGCATACGAGTGAATGTTTGTGCAAATTATGTACAATATATCGCTAAGAGGTGCTACAAAGCCTTCTATGTCACTCGGAATACTACAAATACAACGAGGACTTTCTGCATTCCTGTTTTTTGGCTACAGGTGTGATCTTCATGAAGGGTGAGGTGTGGAGTAAGATGTGAGGTGTGAAGGTGTGAGGTTTGGAAATGTGGAGGCGTAAGTTTTGGGGGTGTGGAGGTTTGAGGTGTGGAGTGTGGAGGTATGAGATGTGAAGTGTGGTGGTATGAGATGTGGGGTGTGAGGTATGGGGGTGTGAGGTTGGGAGGTGTAAGGTATGAGATATGAGGTGTGAAGGTGTGAGGTGTGGAGGTGTGTATTCCTATCCATTTGCTGCCAACAGCTGTGATGTTTGTGGAGGTGTTAGGTCTGGAGATGTGTGATGTGAAAACGTGAAGATGGAGATGTGGAGGTGTGAAATGTGGAGACGAGGATATGAAAGTGAGGTGTGGAGGTATGTACTCTTTTCCATTTGTCCAACAGGTGTGACGTTTGTAGAGGGTCCGGTATGGAGGGACCAGCGTCGGTTTACCTTGCACCACTTCAGAAACCTGGGCTTTGGCAAAAAGTCTCATGAGTCGGTGATCCACGAAGAGGCAGAGGAGCTCATTAAGGAAATAAAGGAGTCAAAATCCAGCGTCCACATCCAGGTCAGTTTACGCTTTAAAACGATGACACATTTTTCGTTT
>JAGKTI010041262.1:0-10276 GCA_018397915.1 Birgus latro
TTTGTATAAAGTAATCACTTCCACACGTTTGTCCTTGCTTGTGGTTACTTTAGGCATGATGAGAATGTGGTAGGTAACCAAATAACTGTGTTATTTGAGTCAAAACATGCCCTCGTGGTGCATCACACACAGAGACAATCCTCCTCCTGTGGCTGCCCAAACATTACTGAGCCTGCTCCTGTGGTGCCAAACCTATCAAGCAGGGTTGCCAGCTCCCGTTGAAAAAGCGTCAGCTCATTTCGCATCACAGGGGAGGGTAGTATTGACCCTACTTCACTTAACGCGAAAAAGAATGACGTCGGCCCTTTAGCGTCAATACTTTCCGCGCCTACTGTAATGTATATCCATCCATCCATTATCTAGTCCCATGTTGCCCCATACGAAGCGTAGGAACCCGGGGTTAGGCAAGTTGGTCCTGACATTTAAGATGAGAGTGACCAACCTCACTCATCCCTGAGTGGCATTATGTGAGCAATAAACCTCAACCACTCCCTGGTCTGAGGTTGACACAGAAGGTTGACATTTGTGTGGAATGACCATGCATCAGATGAATTTCTTCATTGATTTTATTGAACCCTGGTTGTGAAAGAGTTGATGAAGGGTATATTTAATTTCTTCAGTTCTAAAAGTCTTCCTTAAGCTGAAAAAATTGTCTGGATGCAGCAAGAAAAATACAGTACCGTACATTGTTGGAGTGAAGAGGTGAATCCCTGAATATGATGACACATTTTTTTAGTTTATTCTTTGTGCCTCCTGTCAGTTATGTTAATTTGAGAAAACCAGGTGTAGTTAATGTTAGGAACATTGTCCTTTAATTCCCTTGCAGCCTGACCTCTCTCTCAAATCTAAATATAAGCATCTGAAGGTAGCAAGAATAAAATTAAAATTGTCAGTGGAATGAAGGGGTTAAGCTAGGGATGTGTTTCAGAATATCACATTTCCCATACAGCTGGTTGTTGGGGAACTGGCAGATCAAGCTTTATAGGTAGAACTGGAATTTTAACATTTTTTCTGTAATTTATGATGGATTTATGGGATATAAAAGAACGTAAAGTAAATTTGACTTACAGCTGGGACTCTTCATCGGAGGAAGCTGAGAAATAAGCTTTACAGACAATAGTACAACTTACTGTTGGTGAAGCCTTGTAGCATTACTGTCACATTGTCTTCAGGCATAATTTCCTTTTTGCTTGACCTCAACAGGGATGCCAGCGTGTTGTAGAGGACTGGCAAAAGATCCTGCAGGTGCGATCCCTTGTGCTGACCCCTCAGGAGGACATGCGACCCTGGCTAAAGTTTGCATCACTGTGTCGCAAATCGGGCCGACTCACCCTCTCCCATAAGACCTTAGTGCGGCTGCTGGGATGTGACCCCACTTTGGCCCCACCCCACACCCCACTTCCAGCAGCACACCCTCATGTCACCTACCAGTACTGCAAACACATCTACACCTACCCTCACCGTCGCCAGGAGGCTTATGGGTCAGTCACAGCATTGGTTCAGTGCTAACATCATTAACCCCATCACTGGTTAGATGACTTTTTTGCACTGCTCTTGCTGTTCCCAGATGATATTATTAAGCTTAGATAGATTTTTGGAATTGGTAGGATTAGATACACTGTACTGTGATGTTCATTATTTTTCTCACTGTCGGGGTATCCTGAGCTGAATAATATTGTTTGGTGGTGTTGTAGGTAGGGGTGCCCATCATCCACTCACTTGATGTAGTGCTGCCTTCACAGTGATTTTGCCCTGATTGGCAAGCCAGGTGTTTCTGGTAAACTAGAAAGTCATATACAGTACTGTGTTGGGTGGTAACCATGTAATTAAATGACAGTGGTGGTTTGGTCAGATTGAGCTTTTAAGGGTTTATATTCAAGGAGTGATTGGAGTTAATTGCTCACATAATGCCACCCATGGGCCAGTGAGGCTGGTTACCCTTACTTTATATGTAAGGACAGAATAGACTAGCCCCAGGATCTTACTTTACTTTTGGGACAAAAAATTATTAGATGATGGATGGATGGTACTTTTAGTAGGAGTAAAATGTAAGATATCTAATCATTCCAGATGGATTAACAGTAATTATTGTGGTGTTGGCTTATTAGATTGGTACAATAACCTTCCTGAATATTTGGGTTGAATCTTTGCTTTGTGAAACTACTTTTGTATTTTAGATCAGTTGTCCATTGAGAAAAGCATAGAATGTATAGCAGTGATAATAAAAATGATGATGTTGATGGTGTTAATGATTTTTATCATTTATGTTCTCAGACGTCTGCAGAAGTTCCTCCACTACCTTGCTCCAGCAGTTGTGGTAGGAGGACAGGGGGGTGAGGCCAAGCTGCGGAAACTTGTCTCCCGTGTCTACCTCAAACTGGGAGAGTGGTAAGCACAGTTGCCTAGTTTGCTGTTTATTGGTCTCCATTCTTTTGTGGTCCTCTGTTATTTATAATACAGTAAATCCTTATAAGTTACCTTATTAATTTACCTTATTAACATTCATGTGTGTTAGTAAATTCACTGTAAGCTGTAGAAAAATTATCCGTCAGCTACAATGTAAAGGTAATTTGCCAGTTTTGCTCAGAGTACAGTACCAATTACATGGTAGACAGTTGTAATATTTCACAACACATCCCTATTTTTTTTCTTTTTTTTTTTCTAATGTCCAATTGTGAAACTTCATGCTTCTTTCCATCTCATCCACAGAGTATGAGCTGCTGTTTATTTTGTACATATAACAAAGATTTAAAGATGCATATACAGTAAAACCTCACTAGAATGGACTAATTGGCACCCAAGGCATCTCAAAAAATCGAAACTCTTATAAAAGCAACATATGGACTGCTCCCTGCTAAGATATTTCCATACATGAAAAGTGTCATGGCCACCATCCTGCTTCACCCCACCAGTTCCTTCTAACTCAGGGCAGTATCCCATTTGCCTCCCAACTTTTCTCAAATTCCACTATAGATAATGTATTTAATAACACTGAATAATTCTAACAAGGTTTAGACTCAATATGCAACACACACAAGAAGATATTTTCATACATGAAAAGCTTCATGGCCACCGTCCTGCTTGACCATGCCAGTTCTTCTAACCAATGGCAATATCCCATGTGCCTCTTAACTTTTCTCAAGTGCCATTTGTTTCATTTTGTTTTGTTTTTGAAGGCTCCAACATGCTTGCATGCGTCGGCCTTGGTCACTTAATGGCGGCTCTCCATTCTGCTCGATCCCTGGCAGCCTCCCTGTTCAGTCCCTTAACCCTTAAGTCACACTTAATGACCTCGTCCCATGTCTTTCTCGGTCTACCCCTCCCAACCCCTCCCCCAATATTAACACTTCTCACCCTCTGTACCCAGTTATCATCCCCCATCCTTTCCACATGTCCAAACCACCTCAGCCTACCTCTCCTCATCACAACACCAATACATTCCAGTCCCATCCTACCTCTCAACTCTTCCATCGTAAACCCAGCCCCCCCCAGGCCTTGCATGCAGGGACGCACTGCACATCCATCTAATCATTGTCATTTCTGTATGTTTAAACCTGCGAATATCCTCTTCCTTTACTGCCCAGGTCTCACTACCATACAGCACCACACTCCTAACACATGCTGCATACAAAGACCCCTTAGCACGTAAGGAGAGTCCTCTCAATGTCAGGAGAGGCAACATCTCCCTGAACTTCTTCCAACCACTTCTCACCCTAGCAACCGAGCTAACTCAAGCCCCACCTTCGGCACATAACATGTCTCCCAAATAACAAAACTCCTCCACACACTCCAGAGACTCACCTGCAAGTTCAACCCTGTCATGCCTAATAATCTCCACCTGCTCTCCCCGACACGCCGCACACATGAAATCAGCATTATCTTGCAGTCTACCTCTAATACCACTACATCTCTTGTGCACCCGTTTATCACAGACACTACACAAGATGGAATTACTTCCCACACCCTTGTGGCAAACTGCACATGGCCACTCTTCCTCTCCTCTGACTGTACTGCCACCAACCCTAGATACCATCACTTTTGTTTTATCTGCATTTACCCTTAATCCCTTGTACCCCATACAATCTCTCCACTTCTTAAATCTTTCCTCCACCTCCTTTTCATTCTCTGCAGTCAACACCAAATCATCAGCATACAACATCTCCCATGGGAATCCATCTCTGAAGTCATGTGAGAGGGCTTCAAGCACCATGATAAACAACAAGGGACTCAAAACTGACCCCTGATGCACACCAACATTCACGGGAAACTCATCACTCAAAACTCCATTCACTCTTACCTGGGTGCGAGCACCCACGTACATGGCCATAACCACCCTAACCAGCCACTCTTCCAACCCTAGCTTTCTCATTGCCCACTTCACCACCTCTCTAGGGACTCTGTCAAAGGCCTTTTCCAAATCAACAAAAACAAAATACAATTCCCTTTTCTTGCCAATATATTTTTCCTGAAGCTGTCGAACAATGAATATGGCATCAGTGGTCCCCCTGCCTGGCATAAACCCAAACTGCATCTCATCGATATTCACTCTTTCTCTAATCATACCTTCTAGAACTCTCTCCATTACTTTCATTATCTGATCTAAGAGCTTTTTACATCTGTAATTTCCCCTTTCCAGGGCATCACCCTTCCCTTTGTACACATTTACAATTACACTCTTCAGCCAATCATCTGGGACAACACACTCATATATAATCATATTTATGAGGTCAGTGACTAACCTCACCCCAGTATCTCCCGGGGCCTTCAACATTTCGGCAGTCAACCCAGACACACCTGCCTCCTTCCCCACCCGCATCCTGCCTATTGCCTCACTCACAGTAGCAGCGTCAATCAAAGGCCAAGGGCCAAACACTGGATCAGCTGGCTCCAAACCTTCTCTATCCCAATCAAACGCCTCATTCAACAACCGGCTATAATGCTCTCTCCATGCATCTTTAATATCCTCGCTGTTCACCACTACCCTTCCATCATCATTCTTCACGCACTGCTCACCTACAATATCCCGATTATCCCTCTTCACCTGATTTGCCACCCTAAAAATCATATTTTTCCTTTCTCCATGATTTAGATTATCAAGTAAAAGTCTCTGTGACTCAGACTTCGCCGTGTATACCTCTCTCTTCTAGCCCTGCGCTTGGCAGCCAAGTACTCCTCCCTGTTACCACCCTTCTTCCATTCCCAGAAAAGCCTTCCTTTCTCCTTAACTGCAGCTTCTACACCCTCATCCCACCACCAAGTTACTTTATGTCTTGGTGGGCCTCTTGTCCAACCACATATTGCATTGGTAACTCTCAAGAGGTTGTTCTTAAGGACTCTATACTGTTCATTAATGCCTCTATTTATGGCTTCCTGTTCAGCCACCACTCTCCTCATCTCACTATAAAAGGCATTGCTTACTGATTGGTTTCCCAGCTTCCTTATTTTCCTCCTAGGTACATATGTCCTCCTCCTCATCACTTTTTCTTTAAGCACCATGTCACAAATCAACAGTTTGTGCTGCTGCACACACTCCTCGCTTCCTATAACTTCAACATCCCTCACTAATATCCTATCAACCCTCCTGACCAGAAAATAATCTATCTGACTACTATTTCCCCCAGACTCAAACGTAATCAACTGGCTCATTCTTTTCCTAAAATGTGTGTTGCACACAATCATGTCCATAGCCTCCCCAAACTCGAGTATTCTTTCCCCTTCCGCATTCCTCACACCATATGCACATCCCCCATGGACTCCTTCATAACCTTGAGCTGCTTCACCCACATGACCATTATAAATAATTTATTGCATAACAGTAAAATTTAAGCAAGGTTCGTTTTGTTTTTGATGTTTCGTTTTTGAAGGTTCCAACATGCTTGCATGCGTCGGCCTTGGTCACCTAATGGCAGCTTTCCATGCTGCTCGATCTTTGGCAGCCCCCTTGTTCAATCTCTTAACCCTGAGGGCACACTTAATGACCTCGTCCCATGTCTTTCTCGGTCTACCCCTCCCCCAATATTAATGCTTCTCACCCAATTATCATCCCCCATCCTCTCCACATGTCCAGACCACCTCAGCCTACCCCTTCTCATCACAACACCAATACACTCCAGTCCCATCCTACCTCTCAACTCTTCCATCATAAACCCAGCCCCCCCAGGCCTTGCACGCAGGGACGCACTGCACATCCACCTAATCATTGTCATTTCTGTACGTTTAAACCTGCGAATATCTTCTTCCTTTACTGCCCAGGTCTCACTACCATACAGCATCACACTCCTAACACATGCTGCATACAAAGACCCCTTACCACGTAAGGAGAGTCCTCTCGATGTCAGGAGAGGCAACAGCTCCCTGAACTTCTTCCACCCACTTCTCACTCTAGCAACTGAGCTAGCTCCAGCCCCACCTCCAGCACATAACATGTCTCCCAAATAACAAAACTCTTCCACACACTCAAGAGACTCACCAGCAAGTTCAATCCTTTCACACCTAACAATCTCCTTCTGCTCTCCCCAACACGCCGCACATGTAAAATCAGCATTATCTCGCAGTCTACCTTCAATACCACTACATCTCTTGTGCACCCATTTATCACAAACACTGCACAAGATGGAATTACTTTCCACACCTTTGTGGCAAATTGCACATGGCCACTCTCCCTCTCCTCTGATTGTACCGCCACCAACCCTAGATATCATCACTTTTGTTTTATCTGCATTTACCCTTGAGCCCGTGTGCCCCATACCATCTCTTCATTTCTTAAATCTTTCCTCCACCTCCTTTTCATTCTCTGCAGTCAACACCAAATTATCAGCATACAACATCTCCCACGGGAGTCCACCTCTAAAGTCACGTGAGAGGGCTGAATTCAAGTACCATGATAAACAACAAGGGACTCAAAACTGACCCCTGATACACACCAACATTCACGGAAAACTCATCACTTAAAACTCCATTCACTCTTACCTGGGTGCGAGCACCCACGTACATGGCCATAACCACCCTAACCAGCCACTCTTCCAACCCTAGCTTTCTCATTGCCCACTTCACCACCTCTGTCAAAGGCCTTTTCCAAATCAACAAAAACTAAATACAATTCCCTTTTCTTTCCAATATATTTTTCCTGAAGCTGTCGAACAATGAATATGGCATCAGTGGTCCCCCTGACTGGCATAAACCCAAACTGCATCTCATCAATATTCACTCTCTCTAATCATACCTTCTAGAACTCTCTCCATTACTTTCATTATCTGATCTTAGAGCTTTATACCTCTGTAATTTCCCCTTTCCAGGGCATCACCCTTCCCTTTGTACACATTTACAATTACACTCTTCAGCCAATCATCTGGGACAACACACTCATATATAATCATATTTATGAGATCAGTGACTAACCTCACCCCAGTATCTGTTGAGGCCTTCAACATTTCAGCAGTCAACCCAGACACACCTGCCTATTGCCTAACTCACAGTAGCAGTGCCAATGAAAGGCCAAGGGCCAAACACTGGATCTGCTGGCTCCCAACCTTCCCTATCGCAGTCAAACTCCTCATTCAACAACTGGTTATAATGCTCTCTCCATGCATCTTTATTATCCCCACTGTTCACCACTACCCTTCCTTCATCATTCTTCACACACTGCTCACCTACAATGTCCCAATTATCCCTCTTCTCCTGATTTGCCACCCTAAAAATAGTATGTTTCCTTTCCCCATGATTTAGATTATCAAAGAAGTCTCTGTGACTCAGACTTTGCCCTGTATACCTCTCTTCTAGCCCTGCGCTTGGCAGCCAAGTACTCCTCCCTGTTACCACCCTTCTTCCATTCCCGGAAAATCCTTCTTTTCTCCTTAACTGCAGCTTCTACACCCTCGTCCCACCACCAAGTTACTTTATGTCTTGGTGGGCCTCTTGTCCAACCGCATATTGCATTGGTAACTCTCAAGAGGTTGTTCTTAAGGGCTCTATACTGTTCATTAACGCCTCAATCTACGGCTCCCTGTTCAGCGACGATTCTCCTCATCTCACTGTAAAAGGCATCCCTTACTGATTGGTTTCCCAGCTTCCATATTTTCCTCCTAGGACTCAATAAAACCCATAAGCAATAAAAAATGTACAGTCGAGCCTCGATGCTACTGACCTCGAATCAACGGATTTTGGAAGCAACAGACAATATCTGCTGGCAGAGAATCACTCCAGACACCAATCATTTTTTTATATTTCATTACAGGCACACTCACAATCAGTAATTTCTGCTCAGAGGTGCCCCCTTTGTAGCACTGTATACCCAGGGAAGACGGGAGGGGGTGATGAAACGAGCTACCCCACCTCCCTACCCTCCCCCACACCCCTACCCCACCCAACCCCCCATTCATCATTCTTAACTGGCAGTTACATCTCAAGCTAACCCCATACCTTACATTCATAGTCACATTACTAATACACAAACAAAACACTAGGATATGTAAAAAGTATATAATATAGCTATAAACGCTGCAGCAAGAAGTTAATGCATTATAACGTTGTCAATAAAGACAATGGCTGTACCAGGTCTCATGCGTCGGGTGCTTGCGTGCGTACGTGTCTGTGTGTGTTTGGATGTGTGTGTGTGTGTGTTTGGATGTGTGTGTATGTGTGTGTGTGTGTGTGTGTGTGTGTGTCAGTGTGTGCATGTTTTTGTTTGTTTGCTTGTGTGTATTTACCTATTTGTATTTACCTAATTGTGATATACAGGAAATGATCTACACTCGTGGGGTCCCGTCTCTTTTCTCAGTAAGTCAAATTTTGCTTTAAACTCATTTAAGTTTTTAGGCTGGACGATCTCTTTGTCCAGTCTGTTCTACAGGTTAGTGCACATATATGGAAAACTATATTTCTTGATGTCCTTCAAGCAGCTTGGCTTCTTCAGTATCAGTCCGTGTCCTCTTGTTGCTCTCTTATCCCATACAAACAGATCTTCTCTATCAATTTTATCTACTCCCATCATGGTCCTGAACACTGCAATCATGTCACCCCTCTCTCTCCTTTCCTCTAAGGAAGGCAAATCCAGCCTATCTAGCCTCTCACTGTATAACAGATCTGGCAGACTGGGGACCATCTTAGTTGCTGTTCTTTATATTCTCTCAATTTTGTTTATATCTTTCTTTTTGTGTGGGGACCACACTACTGCTGCATATTCTAACCTGGGGCGGATCATGGCCACTATCATTTTTTCATCATCTCTTCATTTATGTAATGAAATGCTACTCTTATGTTGGTCAAGAGTTTATATGTCTCTCTAACTATCTTGTTAATGTGTTTTTCAGGTGACAAACTATCCTGGACCAGCACTTCTAAATCTTTCTCTTCTCACGCTTTTGTGATTGGTTCATTACCCATCAAATAATTCAGTGATGGCCTCTTGGTGCTTTTACCCATTTCCAATATTTTACATTTTTTTGCGTTGAATTTAATTTCCCACATCCAGCTCCAATCATGTATTCTATCCAGATCCCCCTGCAGCATTTTACAGGCCTCTTCAACCTCTACCTTCCTCAAGATCTTTGCATCATCAACAAACAGACTTGCATAACTGTTCACTCCATGTACCATATCATTTATGTGTGTGGCTCATTGGGTTAGAGCACTCCGCTTTGGCCGTAGGGTCGGAGGACCGAATCCACCCCAGGGTCATTGGTAGACATCAGGAAGGGCATCCGGTCGTAAAATGCTACACGCTCCAATCCAAAAGTCCTCTATCCAGGGGCAATGCCATAGCCCTTTGGGGATACCAGGCGTACAACCAATTTGTGTGCACGTGTGTGTGTGTGTGTGTGTGTGTGTGTGTGTGTGTGTGTGTGTGTGTGTGTGTGTCAGTGTGTGCATGTTTTTGTTTGTTTGTGTGTGTGTGTTCTTACCTAGTTGTTCTTACCTAGTTGTATCTTTACAGGAATGAGAAGCTCGTACTGTCCCATGTCTTAAACTATTTTTATCATACATCTCCTTAATTTTATGAATTGTTTTGGCACACACCATTTCATTCGGTAGTGCATTCCACTGATCAGTTGCCCTATTTGGGAAACTAAATTTCCGTACATCTTTATCACCTCTTTTTTTATGCATTTTTTTGCAGTGTACTCTTGCTGATGCTTCCCCATAGGTTATATATTCATTTATGTCTATTTTCTCCTTCCTTGATATGCATTTATGTAGCATAATCATGTCTCCTCTTTTCCTTTTCTCCTGTAGTGTGTGTGTGTGTGTGTGTGTGTGTGTGTGTGTGTGTGTGTGTGTG
>JAGKTI010041263.1:0-10276 GCA_018397915.1 Birgus latro
ACACACACACACACACACACACACACACACACACACACACACACACACACACACACACACACACACACACACACACACACACACACACACACACACACACACACACACACACACACACACACACACACACACACACACACACATTACTTGTACGGACGAGACCGGATCAAATGATGTCGCGTACAAGGGTGTTTGTACCAAAGCACCTGGAAGCCTCAATTTTTCGCACATGCACTAAAATACATTCCGTAGAGCTACTTACAAAGCCCCACCAATCTTGTACTAGTCACGAAATTGGATTAAAAAAATATAGATTTTTTCTTCTTTTTCATTTCTTTCTTCATTAGTCATAACTTCAAAAAAGGGAAGGAGTACACGAGCATGTTAAGCATCAAAACGCTTCTTAATACACGGGGGTATTTGTTTTGATACTTATAAGAGCGTTGTGTTGCAATCTAAAAATATTGTCTTGCACTCATTTCTCTTCTAAGGATTTTTAAAACTCCACGGTTTCCTGTTGTCTCAATACGCATTAGAGTTTTTCTTATACTGTACAGTAATCGAGGGTTACCGTGTAGTTAAGTCATTCTGTAGTAGGCTAAAAATAAGGGGTAACTGCTAGCTCCCATAAGATCACACACTAGGAATTACAAATCTGACTCTAAACTGACTATTAGGATGTAGGGATGGAAAAGGTGAAGAATGAGAAGAAGAATAAAAACACAAAACATGAGAACATTTGGGACGAGAAGCAAATCAGATTTCTATGCTCATTAATTAGCTGCCGGGCATGTGACCAGGTGAGAGATGTGTGGGGCAGTTCTTAGTCTCGCGGAGGGAGTACTGAGTTAATGAATAGGATGTTTGGGTTGGTTTGGGAGATGACGGGGAAGGGCAGGGATGCCGTGTGTGAGGACTGGTTGAGGAGGTGGTGGTGAATGTTGAGGATGTCCAGGATACTTGGAGGGAGCATTACAGCCAATTGCTGGGTCGGGAGTTTGGCTGGATCGGCATGGGTGTGGGGGTGCCTGGTCAGTGTTTTGCCATTGGCTTTTGTTGGTGTTGATTCCATGGGCGGGGCAATCGACAGGGTGCGATTGGAGGGGGAGGTGGCAGGTGTGCCTTAGCTGGATGCTGAGATGATGGGTGTTGTGGAAAACCAGTAGCCTGTTTCATCGAAAATCAAATAATCAACTGTTCCCCACCACAGCCAGGAATCGAACTCGCATTTTTCAGACTGCTCCATTTCTCTAAGATGTGGATGTAAAAAGTACTACTGAATAAGATCGACTGGTGTTACAAAGAACAAATTAAAATATAATCTGTGCCTTCCATGGGGCAGTGAAGAATGCTGCCATTCTGATCCTCGTGTATGTATACAGTATATTGCAAAGACTGGATTACACACGCCTGATGTTGTTCCTGGAATGAACAGGGGTTTATTAAATGAAGTTTTCTCTACAGCTAATTTGTCAAAGTTATAAAACATTTATTCAGACTCTCATGTCACATTAAACAGGAGCTGCAGTGGCATAATCTTGTGTGAGCTTTTGGTTGTCACCATGTGCTGACTAACATGACCAGCTTTGACTTACATGTGGTGCACGCGCACGCCTCTGTGTGTGTGTGTGTGTGTGTGTGTGTTAACATGATTGGCCTTAATTACGTATAGTGTGTGTGAGTGAGTGTGTGTGTGTGTGTGTGTGTGTGTGTGTGTGTGTGTTCTTGATACCGACTATCTGTTTATTATACGGCCCAAAGTCATATCTAACGAATATATTCAGAATTTCGGAGGCCTTTGAGAGGGAACTGGAGTTTTGGGAAAAGGTTTTATTACCTTTGCTCTCCGTTTCTGTCTCTCCTTGTTTTTGTCTCTGTCTCGCTCCTTCTGTCCCCTCCTCTCTCTCTTTTTTTTCTGTCCCTGCCCCTTTTATTTCTCTGGCTTCTTTGTCTTTCACTCTGGTCAGTCTGTTTCATCGTATCCATACCCCTCTCTCCCTCCCTGTCTCTCTCTTTACTGTTCCATGTCAAATCCCACGAATACTTTTCATTCGCTCCTCTTCCGTTGACGAACAAATGTGATATCCTGGGGGTTTTGCCTGACACTCTTTTTATCTGTGTCTGTAACATCCGGGGCCTGTCATCTAATTTTCCCTTTGCTGAACAAAACTCCCTCCACCATGCTTCACCTTTTTCTGACTGAGATTCAGCAGTATGAAACAGCAAATAGCAAATCCTCCTCTGCATCCTCTTACATTCTCCATACTCATTTTCGAGCCAAACGCGGTAGTTGAACATAATATGTTCGGAACACCTTATCTTCCTTTCGTCTACCTGAATTTTAGTCTGCAGAATTCTCTACATTCTGGCTTCTGCATTCCTGTTATTCTGCTACTAAAAATTACTGAATATATGCTGTGTACAAATGTCATATTCTACTTACTATACAAAATTCTTTGACTATCTTGCTTCCAAGTGAAACACATTCTTTCTTAGTCCTCCTTTTCTGAAATATCCATTTTTCGGTTTTTCCAATGTTCACCACCACCTTTGGCTGTCGTCTCCATCCATTCATCGACTTGGTAAATATGTCAACATTCTGTCTATCGTTAATGATGGGTCCATTATGATGTGGCAGGGGTAAACCAGCTCTGCTGTCGGGCTCTGCTGCGGATGTCACTGATTGCACTGCGTAGTTGACCCTCGTGTGGTGTGGTGCGGTGAGGATCTGTCCCTTCTTCCCTTTAAGGCTAAGATGCGAATGAATGTGGTTCAGTGGATGAGTAAATTGTGAGTGTGTCGTCCTGTCTCGGCTACCTCCATTTCCGTGAGGGAAGCAGCCTAGGTATATGGAAAGATTAAATAGTTAATGACCCAGAGCAGCTTGAACAGCTCCATACCTGTACCTCTCACTTACTTGGAAAGAGTTTCAACACACATGACCATATTCATGCAACTAATCTTCCTGCTTACCCTGTCAGTCTTTTTCTTCATTGGGCCCCTCCAAACATAACTTTATCTCAGGAACTTTTGTCACTCCAGTAAAGCCTCCGGACTCTCCCAAGAAGCGGCGTCTGCTGAATTTTGGTTCTGCAGATTGGGAGATCCTTACACAGTACTTTTGTAATTTCCCCAAGAATGATAATTGCTACCATGGCCGATTCCCGTCTCAGTATACATCACACATTTCAGAGGTTATCGTTTGGAGAAGAAAGAATACATCCCTTTCTTTAAACCTATGATTAACGCAAAAATGCCTTGGTTTAATCATGTTTATTTTAACGAAATTCAGAAGAATGTGCCGACTTACCACTGAAACTCGACCATTATTTGTCTCTGCCCGGAATCTTGACAAATATGTTTCTCGTCATGCTCAAATCGATATCAGTTGCGCCCAGTGCTCCGAACTCAGCAACTCATATCCTTTCGGTTCCTTCTGGCATTTTGACCCAAACTTAACAGTTAACTTTTTCATTCTCCTCCCCGCTTTTGTTTCCTTCTGATGGCTCTATAACTGTTTCTGTTACTCATACAGCCGAATACTTTGTCTTACATTTCTCTACTAATTCCTCTTTGAAATATGCTCGTGCTATCCTTCCAGTATCTTTCCTTTCTAACTTCCTCATGCCTGTCATTAAAATTTCTCCTAAGGATGCGTTACCTGCATCCACTGGCCTCAATTTTCAAAGAGCTTAAGGTCTGTTATAGTGCCCGATGTTGTTCTCAGAAACTGCTCTTGTGCTGACATCCTTCCTTGGTACACCCTTTTGTAACTGTCTTTCCACTTCCATTTTTGCATCTGGCTGGAAATTTGCTTTCATTCAGCTAGCCCCAGAGAAGGGTGAATGTTCCCACACCTCTAAATTTCAGCCAATTGCTTTAATATCTTCCTCAGTCCAAGGCTTAGAATCAATCATTAACAGGGAGATTTCAAAGCACTGTCCCTTTCCGTCTGTCCACCAGCATGGGTTCCACCAGTGATGCTTTTTTGGCAGTCTTTTCACATTCGACTATAATTCTTGGTGGTCCTCCTTTCAAGACTGGTGAAACCTTTACCATTGCTGATGACATCTCAAAGTATTCCACTAATTTTAACATAAATTCTCAGTCCAGATTGTCCGTTTACGATTTCCGTCTTTCTATCTGTGGATTCATATCAAGCTTCCTTTCTGGTGCTCTTAACCTGCACTTCTATACGGCCACTGTCCCTCTTCTAGAACTATCAGTGGTGAGCTTCTTCAGGGTTCAGTCCTGTTACTAACCTTCCTACTTGTGTTCATCAACGATCTTCTGAATACCATGCCTAGCAGAGTCCATTCAAATGTTGACAGCTCCACCCTTCACAGTTCCACCCGTTTCTCTCAGGGTCCATCACAGTAGTTGCTTAAATCATCATGGGATGTGGCTAAGGCATACCTCACTTCTTGACATGACCATCATTTTTTATTAGGGAAAATGTAAACCTGTTGTTCTAAAACACAAAAAAACTCAATTCCTATATCTCCTGACATTTCAAAACCTTCCACAGGAAGCTCCGGTAATAATTTACAACAGACATCTTACCTCCTAACCATCTATTAACATCCTTGGGGTTTCTTTCCCTCGGCTTCAACCGTGGTAAAATCGTATTACCTCCTTTGTAAAATCCGGCTACAAGAGATTAGATAAGCCAATTCTGTGCTTTATTTATCTCAGTGGACAGTTGACTTGGTACTCGGGACTTATTCATCCCTGTATGGAATACAACTCGCATATTTGGGTGGGTTCCCAACAGATAGCTCGACTAAACATATGGATTGCCAAACGCTATTTGTTCATCAACTTCCCTCCTTTCAATGACTTTGTACAATTCTCTTTCTTCGTCTCACTGGTGCACTTCTATCTCTACACTATTGCTGCTTCCGTGGCCACTTCTTCTTAATTATCTACTTGCATCCTTCCTCCCATTGCGGCGTGAGCATAGCGCTTGTCTGTTATATTCTCTGCTCAAGTGTTACCCAACATTTATTTGTTTATATAATCATTATGTCAACTCTGCAACTCTTTTCCTCCTTCGGTAAGTCCATTTACTTATGATCGAGAATGTATTAAACGCAATGTATTCAGGCAGTTCGAAATTAATAAATATTGAATCTTTTTTTTTTTTTTAGAAAAGCTTGCGGACATAAGGACTTTTTGCATTAAGAAAAACCTCAGTCCAAGAACAAGGGACTCAGTATTTGGAAATGGCTTCTCTGTCTCTCCCTCTCTCCCTTTGGTGTGTGTGTGTGTGTGTGTGTGTTTCTTTTTTTTATGCAAGGAAGAATGAACCAAAGGCCACTGTTCCTTCCAAGAAAAAGCAAAAACAATACAAAAGAGAGCCAAATTCAAGATCCGTTCATTTCGAGATGCCTGGACACACTGCGTTTGAAAGACTGGAGATCATAGGAAGTAGGAAATACAGACAGAGGAAGACAGTTCCAGAGTTGACCAGTTGCAAAAATGAAGGACTGGGAGTAACGGTTAACTCTTGCATTAGAGAGCTGGACGGAAAAGGGATGAGAGTTTGTTGCTAGATGGGTACTACGTGCCCGTCGTAGATGTGGAGGGATGCAAGCAGACATTTCAGAGGAACAGTGACCATTGAAATAGCGATAGAAGAGAGATAAAGATGCAACAGTACGGCGAAGAGACAAAGGTTGAAGAGAATCAGTAAGAGGAAGAGAGTTAATGAGACGAAAAGCCTTTGACTCCACCCTATTGAGAAGAGCTGCATGTGGGGAGCCTCCCCACACATGAGAGTTGTACTCCATACACGGGCGAATAAAACCCGTGTACAAGGTCAACAACTGTGCAGGGGTAAAGAAAGTTCGGAATCGGCTTAGCACACCTAATCTCATGGAAGCAGATTTCACAAGAGATGTAATATGTTCTTTCCAAGACAAATCCCGAGGGATTGAAACCCCAAGCATGTTCAAGGATGATGCAGGACTGAACTGGACATTATTAAACATTAGTGGGTAATCCTGAGGAAGATTTTGTCGGGTTGATAAGTGTAAGAACTGAGTTTTTGATGCATTAAAAATAACAAGATTATTTTTACCCCAATCAGAGATACGAGCCAAGTCAGACATTAGGTGTGCCATAGCCTCATCCCTTTTTTGTTGAAGTAACTGCTGAGATGGACGTTGCGGAAACCGAATGGAAAGGTGAAGGATGGAATAATCAGCATGTGAGTGGATAGGGTTAGATGTACAGCTTAGAAGGTCATTGATGAATAAAAGGAAGAGAGTTGGTGATAGGACAGAGCCCTGAGGAACACCACTGTTGATAGGTCTAGGAGAGGAACGATGGCCGTCTACAACAGCTGCTATAGAACGACCAGAGAGGAAGCTAGAGATGAAGACACAGATAGAAGGATGGAAACCGTAGGAGGGCAGTTTGGAAATTAAAGATTTATGCCAGACTCGATCGAAAGCCTTTGAGATGTCAAGTGCAATTGGCTTTCGCCAATGTCCCGAAAGGAGGATGACCAGGAGTCTGAAAGGTAGGTGAGAAGATCGGCAGTGAAGCGTCCCTGACGAAACCCATACTGACGATCAGAATAAAGGTTGTGACAGGAAAGATGCTTTAAAATTCTTCTGTTAAGAAGTGACTCAAAAACTTTTGAGACACAGGATGTTAAAGCAATTGGACGATAGTTAGAGGGTTGAGAATAGTCACCTTTCTTTGGGACTGGCTGAATGAGAGCAAACTTCCAGTAAGAAGGAAAGGTACAAGTTGACAGACAAAGGCGAAAGAGTTTACCTAGACAGGGTGTAAGCACAGAAACACAATTTTTGAGGACAACAGGAGGGACTCCATCAGGCCCATATGCCTTGCTAGTATTGAGGCCAGAGATGGCAGAAAATACATGAGCTGAAGAAATTTTAATGTCAGTCAAGAGGTAGTCAGAGGGGGGAAGTGATGGAGGAACAGCACCGGAATCGTCTAAGGTGGAATTGGAGGAGGAAGTCTGAGCGTAGAGATCGGCTTGATCAGTAGAAGAAATAGCTACAGAGCCATCAGAGTAGAAAAGAGGAGGGAGGGATGATAAGGTAAAGTTGTTAGAAAGGTTTTTGGCAAGGTGCCAGAAGGAGCAAGAAGAATTCGAGTTGGAGAGTTGAGAACATTTAGTACGGATGAAATTATTTTTAGCAGAGCGAAAAACAGACTTAGCACGATTCCGGGCAGAAATATATAAAAGATGTGATTCATGGGCGAGTTGGCTTCGGTACCTCTTATAGGCCCTCTCCTTGTTGCGGACAGCATTAGAACAAGCGTGATTAAACCAAGGCTTTCTTGCATTAGTCAGACGATATGAGAAAGGAATTTATGCTTCCATGCCCGAGAGAATAACTTCCGTAATGCGCAAGGCACACTCAGATGGCTCCCGGCCATGGAAGCAATAATCATTCCAAGGAAAATCAAAGAAGTACTACCTGAGGGCCTCTCAATCAGCAACTCCAAAGTGCCACAGGCGGCGTTTCTTTGGAGGGTCCAAAGGCCATACCGAAGTGATAGGACAGGTTAAGGTAATAAGGTTATGATCGGAGAAGCCCAACGGAGAGAAAAGATTTAACAGTGTAAGCAGAAGGATTAGTTGTTAGGAAAAGGTCAAGTATGTTGGAACTCTCTCCAAGGCGGTCAGGGGTACGGGTAGGGTGCTGTACAAGCTGCTCTAGGTCATTAAGGATAGAAGAGATGTAGGCTTGTTCACCAGGTGGATCAGTGAAAGGAGAGGAGAGCCAAAGGTGGTGGTGAGCACTGAAATCGTAGAAGTAAGATAGTCAAAGAATTTTTGATAGTCAGTAGAATTAGGACAGATATATTTAGTCAAAGAATGACAGGAAAGCCGAAGCCAGAGAGTAGAGAATTCAGAAAGCCACCTTTGGCTTTGAAATGAGAATAGAGAAAGTAGTAGGATACAGAAAAGGGTTTGCTGTCAGTTGCCTCAGACAGCTGAGTCTCAGAGAGAGGAGAAGAGGTGGTGTTCAAAGGAGCGAAAGTTAGAGGAAAGGCCGAGAATGTTACAGAAATAAAGATGGAGTAAGTCAGACAGTGGTTCCAGGCAGCTCTGTGAGTGGTCACCGGTAGAGGGGCGGATGGTGGGGGCATTTATGTTCCTCCCCCCCCCCTGGGAACTCCGAGGCATGATTTATGTGCGCTATTTTCTTTTTATACAAATTTTGAAAAGGAAGTGTAGTGTGTACTGTGCATGTAGTTTGGTGTTGACAGTTAGAGAAACTTGTATTGGAGAGCATGCTGGTCTACTCCCTGTGTTACTGAGACACTGAAAAAGTTCAGCAAAGGGGGATGGTCAGGAACAATTCCTGAGGGCTGATGAAACGGGAGCTCCAGCTCCCTCTCATCAGCCTTCCATCCACCTTGGGAGTACTGCCCTGCTCGACTGGTGCTACAGTCTACTCCTGCGCGCGCGCGCGCGCGCGCGTTCCTTTATTTTGCCTTTTGTCACATCTGAATATGATCCTAATTTTGCAGAGTTAGGGTAGTGGAGTACTGGAATGACTGAAAGAGGACACTGACATAAACCGATAAGCTCATCTTCCCGTCTCTGACCTGGACACCCTCTTCCTACCTCACACCCTCTTTCACCTTCTCCCACTCTTTCACTCTTAACCCTTGTACACCCTCTTCTATCCTTTCACACTCTCTCTCATACTGTAGTCTCTTCCTTTCTTAAATATGTTTTACAAGAGTGCAAGAAGTTCATGCTGTAAAAGAGATAACCGGTAACATTCCCCTTTCTGAATTCAGTAGGTCCTGATACCACGCAACTTGGACCTGACAACCTGGGCCATAGTAGACAACCCTACGATCCTAGCAGCGTCTCAAAGATGCAAAAAGCTCCAGCCACGTCATGGAATTGAATCATGGTGCATTAGCATGTGATCTTCTGTGACCCGTTAGCCTAAATTATAAAAAAAAAAAAAGGTGAATAATTAAATTTTAAAAATCCATCTTCTTGCAGCCATTGTAAAGGACAAAAAAAAAAAAAATCATATAGTAAAGGGGGTTATACGACAAACCTGGTGATAGACATCATGAGTTCAAGTTCTACTTCCTAGTTACAACTTTGACTTTGTGAAGCCTCCAGGCTCAGCATAATAATGTTTTTAATGGCATAAAAACTACAACTAAAACACAGGATACATAAATATCAAGGTACTTTAAACAATACTGCACAGATAATATCAACATACGATAAAAACTAACACCCAGTCACACATTACCTTCAAGGAGATGTAGGATCCCAAAGCTATGTAACAGTACATTTAATGGCAGATGACCAACCTACCTTCCGAGGTAGCTTTTCTTGTTACTCAGACTGAGGCATTCTAACCACCAGACCACCAAGCGCCTTACATGCGCTTGAAAAACTTATAAAAAGTAAGAGAAACATGCACATAATAGCTACATTAAACCCATATAAATAAAAACAATAGCAATACGAAAGACCACTCTAACGCTAAATACAGTTGCCTACTCTCGGTTTGTATTCATCTGGGGGAAATGGGACACTGTTACAACCTGCATAATAAATTGTAGTTACAACAAATTTATGAGCCTTAGTTATGTTACAAGAATGATTGCTCGTAATTACTTTTCAAATCAGCCCTTCAGTCTGACTTACATGGCCATCAACTGAGCAGAAACGTATTGAAGAACATTTGTCAGCATAGTCCAAACGTGTTACAGTGGTAGCATGAATAGCGCAACACATACATTACCGAAGTAATGAAGGCTAATGGATGCAGACTATTTTCTGGCTCCGTAAAACCTTCAGAAGGAGAATAATTCAACAATATATAAACCAACACAACACTGACATACAGTCTGGAGGCAGGAAGAATACATTTACTAGAGAAAACTTGGTTATTACGCACAGGCATTTTCTTCTTACTTTGTGAAGCCACTAACACATGAATAATTCGATTGGGTTTATGAAGTATCAACAGAATTCCTCTGTATCTCATATAACTTGGATCTGGAATTACAGAGAAGTGATAAAAGAACAAAAATAATGTAAAACCTGAGGTAGTAGGCATGTTAATTTAAAGCACATGTATAATCCAAGCCAGATAAAATAGATTTGTGATTACATGGATAAATGTTATCTTAGGACATGAAGTATTGTATGTTGGCATTGCCGTTTATATAGTTCGTGAGAATACAAAGCCAATATTTATGACAACACGACACACACACACACACACACACACACACACACACACAC
>JAGKTI010041264.1:0-10275 GCA_018397915.1 Birgus latro
AGAGAGAGAGAGAGAGAGAGAGAGAGAGAGAGAGAGATTCTGGATGACTGTTTCATTGTTCTTAAATCAAACAGAGGATGAGAAGTGAGTCCACAGCATATCCTTCGCGTTTGAGTAACATTCCTATCACTAGAGTATTTTGACCTGCATGTTTGTGTAAGGAACTTTGTGATACGTTTGTAAGAAAAATATGTGTGAGCTTAGTACTCGGGGTCAAAGTCTAAGTGTCGTTGGAGATTTCATAACACCTCTTTCTTTGCAATTTATGTTACACATTACACCTCACTATCCTCTTGTTTGTTATTGTTGCGACCTATATCCGTATTGAAACGAGATGAATATCATAAAATGTTAAGGCGCAATATGCACAATAAATCAGAAAGGAAGAGGTGTTGCGAGACTTCCTTTTACACTTGACATACAGTCGTAGAAGTTCCAGATTTCTCTGCTATCTCCAGACATTGTATTCTGGTAAGAAGAGACTTTTAAAAATGGAGAATGTAGTATAGCCTTCATTAACCTCTTTAGTAATATACACCTTACCAAAGCTGAGTTAAATAGTCTAGAAGGAGCAAGAATTTTTATAACACGTAATCATTGTTAGGCTATAAAAAGGCACTTATGTTTGTCGAACTAAAATTTTTACCCAACCTCTCGCTTCTTTTATCCCTTTCTCCCTAGCTTCTCACTCTCTTCCTCCATTTCTCCCCAACCTCTCGCTGTCATCCTTCGTTTTTTCCCCAACCTCTCACTCTCTTCCACGCTCCCCCTCCAACCTCTCGCTCACTTACTCCATTTCTCCCCAACCTCTCGCTCTCTTCCTCCCTTTCTCCCAACCTCTCGCTCTCTTTCTCCCTCTGCAAGCTCTCCCTCTCTCTTCAACCTCTCCCTCTCTCCCTGGCCTCTCTCCTTTTTCCATTGCAACACCTAAGAGAGTGTGAAGTGGTGTGGAGGTAGTGAGAGCATCCCCTTCGTATTGAATTACCGTACCTGCTCTGTGTGTGTGTGTGTGTGTGTGTGTGTGTGTGTGTCTGTGTGTGTGATGAAGGTGCTAATGACAGTAATTGTGGTAATGATGACAGTGATAATGAATTGACAAGAGACTTTCACCTTGAAAAGTGCAATAGTGATGAAAGTGTGTAGGTTGTGACAGGAAACAGAATGATGATGATGATGATGATGATGGAAATAACCTGATTATGATGAAAGTAGTGATGGTTATGGGATGATGATGATGATGATGATGATGATGATGATGATGGAAATAACCTAAGTGATGAAAGTAGTGTTGGTTATGGGATGATGATGATGATGATGATGATGATGATGATGATGAATGAAAACTGACCAGGCATAATGAAAGTAGTGATGGTAAAGGTCGCGTTAGAAGTGAAGGTGCAATAAATGCCTCGAAGAAGGGGGACAACCACCGGCATTTTTTTTTTTTTTAGCCGTGTCCTTTATGGCCTAGGATATTTCGCAACTCCTCTTCCACGGCGATTTATTTTGCCTAATAGGACCTCAGTGTACTCTTGATGACATTTGTATCTTAGGCTCTTCAGGCCGATGATGTATTTGTGTAGTTCATTCTTGTAGTCTCGTTGGTTAAGGAAGCTCCCTAACACCTTTTCCTAAGTGATTCATTTTCTTTATTACAACTTACTGTCTTGTCATACATAACCTCCTCCAATATCGCCATACTCTGCACAGGTAACGAACAGAAGGATATTAGCCAGTCATAATAAAAAATAAATCGCTAGGGAAGAGGTGTTAGGGAGCTTCCTTAACCGACAAGAATACGAGCCTAGTCACTTAAGGACAACCCCATCGCAGGGAAGAGTTAAGGACAGATTTAACCCCTCGTGTTGGGAAAGTCAAGCCTGAGTTGAATAAAGACGCCTGGAGGTTGTAAGAGTGAGAGAAAAGGTGCGTCACCGTAGCCAAGGAGTTGTATCGACGTAGAGTGACAGACAGACAGAGACAGATGACCGTATTCCAGGTGGCAGACGTCGTAGTACCTCTTCTTCAGCGATTTATTATGTCTGTTAACAACATGGTAAGCATATGCTATTCTGCGCCATTGTGCCTCTTGTACCGACTTTGATTCCGTCAGCACAGTAATGTATACAATAACAAGATGGTGTAATATGTTTAATAAATCGCTTAGGAAGAGGTGTTACGAAGCCTTCTAGTCTGCTTTGAATATGACCCACAGACAGACAGACAGGCCAACCCAAGCGACTCAGAGCATTATCAGTCGACCTGTATTATTGGCAACGGAATGTGAAATGATAATCAAATAATCTCCCACTACGGTAACATTATTTTCTAGTTTATTCTTACTTCCTTCAGAGGGTTTTATTCAGCTAAGGAAACCCCTCTGGTATAGAAAGGATCTCTGAAGTCTCTATATCTAACCCATCCAGTTGCAAAAAAAAAAAAAAAAGTCTCCCCTGCTGAATAAAATCGTCTGATGGTAGTAGGAATCAGTAAAAAAAAAAATCATTGTACAGAAGGGGTTGACCATGAACTTGCTTGAGGTACTGAGCTATCTTTTTTTCTTTTTTCTTTTCTTTTCTTTTTTCCCCTTTTTCTGGCAGTGGTTTCCCCCCCTCCTGTCTTTTGAGCCCCCGACACCTGCTGTACCATCACCTTGAGGGCGGGGGAGGGTTGATGATGATGATGATGATGTACTTATATATTTATTTATATTTGTGTCTTTGCTAATTATTCTTTGGTAGTTTACATACACTAAAGTTTAGAGATAGGTTTAATCACTCGTGTTGATAAAGTCAATAGAGAGAGAGAGAGATTTGCACATAAGCATTAGCTAACGTTTTTCCTTTTCTCTTTTCAGGAAATGTGAGAAGTGATGATGGCTGGTGCAGCGTGAAAGACAGTGCAACGAGAAAGACAGTGCAACGAGAAAGACAGTGCAGCGTGGAAGACAGTGCCACGTGAAAGACAGGGGAACGTGATAGTGCAGCGTGAAAGACAGTGGAACGTGAAAGACAATTCAGCGTGAAAGACAGTGCAGCTTGGAAGACAGTGCAATGTGAAAGGCAGTGCAACGCGAAAGACAATGCAGCGTGAAAGACAGTGCCGCGTGAAAGACAGTGCAACGCGAAAGACTGCCGCGTGAAAGTGCCGCGTGATAGACAGTGCATCGTGAAAGGCAGTGCGGCGTGAAAGGCAGTGCCGCGTGAAAGACTGCAACGCAAAAGACAGTGCAGCGCGAAAGACAGTGAAACGCGAAAGACAGTGCAGCGTGAAAGACAGTGCAACGCGAAAGACAGTGCAGCGTGAAAGACAGTGCAACGTGAAGTACAGTCTCCTGTGAAAGACAGTGCAACGTGAGACAGTGCAGCGTGCAAGACAGTGCAACGTGAGACAGTTCAGCGTGCAAGACAGTGCAGCGTGCAGCTACATTGTGAAAGACGGTGCAGTGTTAAAGATGTTTGCTGGTCACTGCAATACATCGGATGGTTGAAGTGACGCGTATGGGAGGGAAATGTTGGCAGTGATGGAAATTATATGGAAATTACACGCGGACTGGTGTAAGTGACGATAGAAATGATAAGACTCAGAGAAATTAGGTTGATGGGAATGTTACGGATTAGTGGAAGTGACGGATGAAAATGATACGAATTGATAATTACGTGAATGGAAATTAATGAAAACTAGTGGAAGTGACACAGAATGGGATAGAAAATGATGGAAATGACACAGAAACAAGGTTCAGTACTTTCTTTATCCTCCAGTTTAGTCTTAGTGGGTCGGTGCTCATGGTACAGGACTTGGCAGTTTTCTTCCGTAGACTTTATAACTAATATCGCTTGCCCGTCATGTGAAGTAAATACATAAATGGACAGATAAATAGCTCTTTAGTCAGTAAATTCATGCCGGTACCTACGATGTAAATTAATACGCAGTGGGAAAAACTAAATTCTTTCCCTCTAGAAAAGCACTCCTAGAAACCAGATAGTCATATGGAATAAAGAATGTCAAGAAAAATCCCACGTAGCAACAAAAACAGCAACAACAAAATGTACAATCAAAGGACACCGGACATGTCACACAGGCAGCAACTTAACGCTTCTAGCTAAAATTGCCGCCATTATGTTACTCGATTACTGTATTTACCTGCAGGCATTTCCACCCCCCAAAAAAAGTTTGCAGAAGGTAAACAGAGTGAAGTCATACGGTACGATCATAAAACTCGGGATATTGCAGCGATGATGGTGATGATGATGATGATGGTAGCCAGAGTGAAGTCATGGAATGAATTCGTAAGACTTGTGAATATTACAGTGATGATGGTGATGATAATGGTGATGTAGTAAAGTGACTAGGAATGAAGATGAAACGTTGAGCTAATGAGAATATTGTCACGTTTTAGTCTTGTACGGTCTTCCCTTGGCTATTCCAGTCAGTAATATTTTGATTGGTATGTTAAATGTGCACCTGTAAATCGTGGTTCAAATGAAACTTGACGTGGGCACTATTAAAATACTTAGAACAGTGTCTGGAAATACTTTGAAGTGTGTGAATGTGTCAGAAATGACGAATGTAAAAGTTTCTGAAACCACCAGAAACTATGTGGAAGAGTTTTAAGCCACTTGATGAAATAAGTGAAAGTGTATGACCTTTTCTAAGACAAGTGTTTGACAGTACTTCGAAGTAAATGAAAGTGTTTGGACTTCCATGACAGTACAGTAAAGGAGTATTTATGGAGTCACTCGTTGCATAATATACAGTAAGTGTCTGGGAGCACTTGAATGGACTTTACCTCAGTGTAACCACCTGAATCTAGGAAAACAATTAGCCTAGCTATACATATGGAACCGGAATCACCCGAATCTAGGAAAAGAAATCTATATCCGGAACCGAGTGGAGTTCACCTCAGTGGAATCACCCGAATCCAGGAAAATAAATGTAAATCCGAAGCCGAATAGACTTTACCTCAGTGGAACGACCCGAATCTAAGAAAATAAATATATCTGGAACCGAATAGACTTCACCTCACTGGAACCACCAGAATCTAGGAAAATAAATGTATGTCTGGAACCGAATGGACTTCACCTGAGTGGAACCACCCAAATCTAGGAAAATACTTGTGAATGTATATCTGGAACCGAATAGACTTTACCCGAATGGAACCACCCGAATCTAACAAAATGTGTGTCTGAAACCACTTTAAGCCACGTAAGAAAAAGATCTAGAGCTGCTTTGAGCCAACTGAAGTGTGTAGAAGCAACAAGGACCGTAACACCACCATCTCCACTTGGGGGTCTCGCTGTTTGCTCGAGGTAAGTGATGATTAACTCCGTCACACTGCGATGACGTATTGATGTTGTTTGTTCTTGTTACCTCCAGACGAGAACACCGAGGAGGAGATATTTTTCCTGTATCAAACTGAAGGGAGTTTTATGTATAGTTTTTATTTTTTCTTATTTTTTTTTTAACGTTACCCCACTAGAATATCCCAGGCTGATAAAATTGTTTGATGGTAGACAAAATACGTCATCGTAGTGAAGCATTGACTGTACAAGAATCCCCGTATCTCTAAGACTTGTACTAATCCAGCGCTTAAGATTTGTGGTAATATTAATTCTGCGCTTAAGACTTGTGCTAATATTAATTCTGCGCTTAAGACTTGTACTAGTATTAATCCGGCGCCTAAGACTTGTACTGATTAATTCTGCGCTTAAGATTTGTACTAATATTAATCTTGCGCTTAAGACTTGTACTGATATTAATTCTACACTTAAGACTTGTACTAATAATAATTCTGCGCTTAAGACTTGTACTAACATTAATTCTGCGCTTAAGCTTGTGCCTAAGACTTGTACTTACATTAATTCAGCGCTTAAGACTTGTACTTTAATTCAGCGCTTAAGACATGTATTAATGTTAATCTTGCGCTTAAGACTTGTACTGATATTAATCCTTCATATAAGACTTGTGCTATTAGCCTATTAATCCAGCACTTAAGACTTGTACTGATACCGGTATTAATCCTGCGCCTAAGACTTTTGCCGATATTAATCCCGCTTTTTGTTGTTTAGGGATTTGAGGCACCGGCCGAGTGAAAGGACCTGTGCTGTGATCAGATTAAAAAAAAAAAAAATCTTCAAGTTTTTCAGTCAATATGCCTTCAAGGGCGCAGACCGGCCACCTAACCGTAAATGTTCTGGACACATAATATGGGAGTGGATGTTACAGTATTTTGTTTTCTTCTGTTTATTTCTGTTCTTCTGTTTTGTTTTGATTTGTGTACTGTGTTTTGCCCGCCCAGGAAAAAAAGGTAAGTGTATGCCATGGAATAACCACTCTAATGCGATGAGTTACGTGGAAAAACAGGAAGGCAAAAGAGGAAGTTGGAGAGCGTCTTGGTGTTAATGTGGGCGTTCTTGAAAGTGTTAGAAATACCCTGGAATTTATTGGCCATGTGAAGAGAAAGGAAAGTTAGAGATTGACTAGGAGAGTCTTTGTGAGGGAGGTGGGGAGGGAGAGGAGAAGGAGACGAAGGAACGGGGTAGAGGGGTACTTGGTATGAATAAGGGTGGTATGAATGACACGGGGAGGCGGGTGGGGCAGCCTGATAACCAAGGACAGGGCAACATGAAAGCAGTTTGTTCATGGTCACACTCTTTGGGCTTAAGGTGTCTGGTTGCAGGTAGACAGATAGATAAATAGACAGACAGACAGATAGATAGATAAACAGGTAGATAGATAGATGGTTAGATAGAGATTTCCGTGAGTTTCCCTTAATTGTATTCTGACATCCTACGCATCACCCATCGCCTCCCCTAATGTAACTTATATTTATCACCCTTACCTGCCACATCAGTATTTTTCGTCTCTACTTTTTACCCCCTATTCTTTCCTTTCTTTCCTCTTTTCTTCCTTCCCTCCCCTGATTTTTTTCTCTCCTCCCTCCCATCTTTCTCTCCTTCCTCCCCTGTCCATTGTCTCCCTTCCTGCACTCCAGTACCGTGTGTTTCCTTGCTTCCACATCCTACTTTTCATATTTTTTTCCTTCCACATACATTTCCCTTCCTTCCCCCACTATTCATTTATTTCCTCATTGTTCATTCTTTCAGTATATTCATTCCGTCTTTTTGCATCTTACTCTCCTTTTTAATCAGCCACGGTTTTCCTTCCCACCATTTTTTTTCTTGATCCTCCCATTTTTTTCCTTTCTGCCTTTTATATATATATATATTTTTGTATTTTATCACGCATCATTTTTATTTCCATCCCACATATTCCTTTCCCGTCGTCTTCGTTCTGTACTTTTTCCTTTGTTCGTTTTTTCCTTCCTCTAGTCTTTGGTCTTCTCTTTTTTCTTCCTCAGCTCTTTATCTTTACTCTTTTTCCTCCGTCAACTCTTTTTCCTTCGTCTGCTCTTTTTCCTTCGTCTGCTCTTTTTCCTTCGTCTACTCTTTTTCCTTCGTCTGCTCATTTTCCTTCATCTATTCGTTCTTCCTCCTTCCTTCTTTTTCCTTTCCCCTGTTTTTCCTTCTACCTCATTATTTCAATCTTCCCCTATTTGTTTCCCTCCTTACCTCTTTATTTTTCTTCCTCCCCTCTTTTTCCTTCCTGTCAGAATTTTCTTTCCTCCCTGTTTTCCTTTCTTTCCTCTATTTTCCATCCTTTTTACTTCCTGTTTTTTCCCTTCTTTCTCTGCTTTTTTCATCCGTTCTTTTCTTGCTTCTTTCCTTCCTTCTTTTTCTCTTCCTTCTCTACTCTCTCCTTCCTCTGCTTTATCTTCATTCTTTTTTATTACCTTCCTCACTTTTTTTTTTACTTCGACTTTCCTCCGTTGCCTTCTTTCCTCCTATACTTTTTAACCTTCCTTCCCTATTTTTCCTCCCCGGTTTCCCCTCTCCCTTCCACTTCCTTCCTTCCCTCTTTTTACCTTCCTCCCCTGCTTTTTTCTCCTCCACCCAAATGCCTTCCTTCCTTCACTTTTCCTTCACCCCTTCCCTTCTCCTCCAATCTTCTTCTCCGCACCTACTCCTCACACCTTTCCCTGTCTTGTGGTGGCCTTATATGCCTCACTCTCACATACCTCCCCTCACTCTTACTTCGCCTGGAGAGGGGGGGAATGAATACTTCACCAGTATCCCTGCTTGTCGTAAGACGCGACTGAAAGGGGCCTTTTTGTCTCCAGTCTTTCTTCTGCTTTTCTGCCCTACCTCTCTTCTTGAAGTTTCCAAGTTTCTTCAGGCCTTTATTTTCCCTTTTCACCTACAGTGCCATATAGCAATATTATAGCTTGGTGCTAGTTCTTCATTATTCCTTCCTTCCTTTCTTCACTCCTACTTTATGCTCCTCATTCTTACGTACTTCCCTTGAGTGTTACCTGCGACTCTTCACTCATACATTATATTCCTCACTCTTGCCTTATATTCCTCACTCTTACCTTACACTCCTCTGTCTAACTTAATATTCTTCCTTCTAACTTAATGCTCCTCACTCTTATCTGTTACATCAGTACCTTTCATTCTACCACACACTAACTCCAGTACTATTTTTTTTTTTTGCTCACCAATCTTTGCTTTCCTTCATCCCCAATACTTCCCATCCTTATTTTTTCCTTCCTTTTGTTTTTTGCCATCTCTTTTCTTCCTCCTCCTTTGATTTTTTTCCTTCCTTTCTTCCTTCCTTATATTCCTCATCCCTTGTTTTTCTCTCATAATTTTTCTTCCTTCCCAATATTTTCCTACTTCGTTTTATCCTTCCACCTTTTTTCCCCTCCATACCCTACTTTTTCCTTCCTTTCCCCTCGTCCTCACTCTTTCTTCTTCCTGTACCTCATTTTCTTATTTTCCGTCGTGTATTCCTTCCTCCCCCTTTTCCCCCTCCATTTTCTGTTATCCATACCCTCCAGTGCGTAGACTTCCATCCTTCCTTCCTTCCTTCCTTCCATCCTTCCTACATTCAGCTCAGTAATCTTCTATTCATTCTTCCATACCACATATTCCTCATTCCATCCCTCTGCTTTCGTACCCGGTGTTTCAGTATGCTTCCCTGACTTTCTTGCCTCATATACCCTCCCTATTCCCTAATATTCCTCGCTCAGTCTGTACAGTGTAGTCTTTCTTTCTTATCAGTACTTGTCTTCCTTAACTTCGTCTCCCTTCCTCCCTGTCCCCAAATATTCCTCTTTCATTCTCCCAACCGTTTTCCTTATTTCTCTCTTCTCAGTCGATACTTCTCTTCCCAGACTTTTTTCATCTCATCCTCCTTATCCTTTGAAATATATCTCACCATCTCCTCAAAATACTGTACTCCATATTCCTCTCTTCTCAGTATTCATTTTTCCAAACGTAATCACGTCATTTCCTTTCCATAATTTTTCTCTTTTCTGTGCAACCCATCCTTTTTTATTTTATTTCCTCTTTAGCTACTCCCTTAACTCTCTACCTCTTTCCTGTCTGTATCTTAATATTCCTTTTTTTTTTTTTTTTTTCCATTTCTGCCACCCTCTGCTTATTTTTTCTTCCCAGTAGCCCCCTTCTTCCCTAACCTCCTTGTGTCTTTCCCTCCCCGGCCCCAACTATTCCTCCATCCATCTGTGCAACATACTCCTTATTCTTCTCCTCTCCTCCCCAACCATTTCACGTTTTTCCCTCCTTCCTACATTTTCTTTCCTTCCTTCCTTTTTTTTTTCCTTCTATTGTTCGCTCCTTCCTTCATTCGTTCGTTCTTTTCCTCCTTCCGTCTTTCCTTCTTTCCTTCCTGTTTGTCGCCTTCGGGCGTAATAAATTAATCAAATCAAATCAACCTTCCTTCCCTGTACTTCAGTCTTCCACTTCCTTTCTTACCAACCATATATTCCTCCCTCTGTTACTTGCCCTGCACTTCAGTACCAATCTTTCCCACTTCCACACCACATTTTCACTTTGTTTCCCCCTTTTTGCGTTTTTTTATGCATGGAAATCCGTGTGTTGTCCAGTCAGTTTGTGTGTGTGCGTGTGTGTGTAATTCACCGGGTCGGTCAGGATCACTTGGTGGTCATGATCGTCAGCTTTAACCCTCCCGGACGAAGCTGAGAGCTCATATAGTCCGATCTGAGGGCAAGGCTGCGAGCTTCACACACGCACACACCCATCCCCTTGCTCAAGGGGGACAGTAACCACCCACTTCGCCAGTGAAACTTTTCTCTATCTGAGCCAGGCGCGAACTCCCGTCTACCAGATGGCAAGCGAGAACGTTACCACTGAGCCAGCGTGCGGTGTGTGTGTGTGTGTGTGTGTGTGTGTG
>JAGKTI010041265.1:0-10274 GCA_018397915.1 Birgus latro
GACATCATCCCTCACACACACACACACTAGTACTTGCCCGCAAAAATTTGCGGAACTAACAAGTGGCCTCTCCATCACAAAATGTTTGCAACAATTATTACTTTTGTTTCCATCAGGACACTGGGCCCTCAGCGATTAATTCTGACCAAAAATCGAAAAATATATTTTTGTATATTTTCACGTGACGCGATTTGTGACAGTTTCACGCCGTCTATCCACATGCGATGGCCAAAACTTTTGATATGTTTGTAACACTTCCTGGACTTACCTCAACTTAATGCAAGTAGGGTTAGGTCGATATCTGTTACCGTATTCTCACTGATTATTGTACATAGTGCAACTGGCTTTGTCATTTCTATTTCCCCTGTTTAGCCCTATTCATTTACTAATATTAAAGTCCATCTACCACTGCTGGGCCCAATAAAACAGTCAATCGAGATCACTCTATAGTGCCTGCCTCTGTAAAGATGTGTCTGCTCTGTTTCCAATTTTAGTATCATCAGAAAATTTGGGATATTTTACAAATTAAACCCTCATTTTTATCATTTATGTCTATTGAAAACAGAGCTGGACCCAACACAGAGCCCTGTAGCAGACNAAAATGTTTGCAACTATTATCACTTTTGTTTCCATGAGGATACTGGGCCCTCAACGATTAATTCTGACCAAAAATCGAAAAATTTTATTTTTGTATATTTTCACGTGACGCGATTTGTGACAATTTCGCGCCGTCTATCCACATGCGATTGCCAAAACTTTTACTTGGTTTGTTTGTAACACTCCCTGGACTTACCTCAACTTAAAGCAAATAGAGTTAGGTCGATATCTGTTACCGTGTTCTCACTGATTGTTGTACATAGTGCAACTGGCTTTTTCATTTCTATTTCCCCTGTTTAGCCTTATGCATTTACTAATATTAAAGTCCATCTACCACTGTTGGGCACAATAAAACAATTAATCGAGATCACTCTATAGTGCCTGCCTCTGTAAAGATGTGTCTGGTCTGTTTCCAATTTTAGTGTCATCAGCAAATTTGGGATATTTTACAAATTAAACCCTCATTTTTATCATTTATGTCTATTGAAAACAGAGCAGGACCCAACACTGAGCCTTGTGGCAGACCACTAGTAGTATATTTCCAAACTGATTCTTTACCATTTATTAAGACCCTCTGTTTATGTTATCGATCTACCTGAGCACATTGCCTCTGTATCCATTCGCATTCAATTTCTGAAGTAGTCGTTTATTGGGAATTTTATCACATGATTTTTGAAAACTGGGAAATACAGTGTCAACATATCTGGTCTCATCGTATACTGTATACAATGAATAAATCATAGAAGAAATTCAAGAGTTTCATTAGGTAAGAGCGATTATTCCAAAAACCGTGTTGTGAATCTTTGATGAAATTATTTAGTTCTAAATGCTTAACAATCTTACCTCTGAGAATAGATTCCAACAACTTGCACAGCACTGAAGTTAAGCTTATTGGTCGATAATTTTCTGGTTGCAATTTGTTGCCTTTGTTTAATATTGGAGTTACAGTTGCTAGTTTCCTTTCATGAGGCACCTTACTGTTTGTTACTGATTTATTGAATAGCTCAGCTAATGGCTTAGATTTTTCATTCACCGCTTCATCTAGAGTGCACAGAGATATTTTATCTGGCTCCGGTGTTTTGTACACTTCAAGTTTACCAGTGGTAAGTTGCACATCGTTCTCGCTATCAGTAATGACACTAATTATGTCACACTCTTCTGAGTTAACAGGAAAAGCTGTGGGAATGGAGTCTGTATTATTAATTGTAAATGATTCAAGTTAATGCGAGAACGAAGTGAGTCAGTTCTGAAACAGTTAAAGGATAAAAGTCAAAGGGCAAAGTCAAAATTCTTCCCATGTCGGCGATGGTTAACAATATAACTAAAACCATTTCAATCCGATTTTAGTTAAACTTTGTGGAAATGTTGAGGGTTAGGCAAAAAGGAAACCCATCATTTTTAGAACAATAGATCAAAGCTCAGGGTCAAAAGGCAAGGTCAACAACAATTCTGATCCGGTTTAGAGCAAACTTTGTGGGGATGGGGGTTAAAGATACACCAGGAATTAAAGGGTTACATTTTGAGAACAAATAGTTAAAGGTCAAGGCGACAAGGTCAGAACTCAAGGTCACATGGCAAGCTCATATTTCGATTCATATGTGTCTGTTTCAACAAAGAAACTAAAATACTAGATCAAGTGTGGACCAATCCTATGGAAGGGTTGAGGATGAATATAGGGTTGACCTGTATTTTTTAGAACAATAGGTCGAAGGTCAAGTAAAATGGGAAGGTCAGTTTAAACAATTTTTGTTCGATTTAGACGAAATGTTTTGGAATGGTTCAGCGTAAGGCATGAAAAAAGGTTTTGGAATTTGAATTCTGACAGTCAAGTGTCAAGGTAACAGAGAAACGTCAATGATCGAGGTAACACGGCAAGCTCAAATTCAGTATTTTCGATCTGATGTCGACCAAATTTTAGAGGTAAATGTTCGGGTTACCACAAGAATGAACATATTCGATTTTTAGAACATCCAGTGCTGGTCAAAGTCACCGAGTTAAGTCAAATGGTCATGCTCTAGACCAGTGGATGGGTGCGAGGGTATTGCACTTTGACTCTGGTAGAGGAAAAATATCATTCAACTGTGTGGGTTCATTAACTGCGTCTGTGAAAGTGAATGCGCGCTTGCGTGAGTAGGTGAAATATGAATTTGTACATGCATCTCACTCCAGAAAGTATTGGAGAGACCGTACAAGTATAAACGTAATAACGAGATAATCACAGCATACATGCAGACAGATCAGAATGTACAGTGCTGGGGCCGTGGCTCTGACATGAGAAGGAGGGTATCACCATGTGTTAAAACTGAATAGCAAGAATGTTGCAACCAAGATAACTAACTATCCACTACACAATTTTCCCGTAATGAACAACTGAAAAAATAAAATAAATAAACCAGACACTACAAGAGTTTCGCCGCCCTACAAGTCCCTCTGACTCCACTGCCAGCCTCCACAGTACCCTTGCCAATAGAATAATTTAGCAGTGGCAGTGCTGGTGCTGGGGGAGGGCTGAAGAGTCTGGTGAGGAAAAGAGGACTGAGAGGAAGGGTAAAGAGATTGCGACAATTTGTGGGATGGAGTGCGAGGGGATGAGAGAGAGCTGAGAGACAATGTGAGAAATGCAAAATAGCAGAGAGAGAGAGAGAGAGAGAGAGAGAGAGAGAGAGAGAGAGAGAGAGAGAGAGAGAGAGAGAGAGAGAGAGAGAGCAGCTACTTTACGTGCCTCAGTTTCTTAACGTTTTTAAAACTCCAGAAACTTTAACCTTATTTTATGCTTGCAATTTAATTAGCTTTCTCCCCCGCCTTCCTACACACAGAAGGGTTTCAACAAAGCCATGCAATTTTTCACCCTCGTTACAAACCTAAAGCTGGCCTTATTCCCTATTAAATCTTTTTACTGGTATTAGATTTTATTAATGTTTCTGCTACTTAAGCCTTTTTTTTTTCACGGGTTATCCCAATCTTTCTACCTCAACGATTTGCTCATCACTGTTTCGCATTTCTTGTATGATGGGTTTCGCCTTCACACGGCAGTGTCTTTGCTGCCCAGTTAAACAAACGTTCCTCAGCTCCCTTCTTACCCTACCCTTAAGAGAAGGTTGGTTGACTGCAAAAGATGGACAAGATCAACTTTCACTCCACTGGGTTCAGATTCAGATGAAACTGGGGTCACAACTACAACGTCTGCCGCATTTCACATTTCGTTACAGCAGCCTTTAAATCATGTACATAAATCCGGTATTATGTTTAATTTGCCTTCGTTGTCATTGAAGATGATTGAAAAACAACAACAAAAAAACATTACGCACGAATATCCTTTGTGTTGTAAAATAAGACGACAGTGAGCGAGAGTGGTGATGCATTCCCAGTAGTCAATGTTGCAAGCAGCCTTGTTGCTTACTCGGCACAGGAGGAAAGAGGAGAGTGAAGGTGCACAAGAGAACTGGGAACTCTCTTTCTCTCTCTCTCTCTCTCTCTCTCTCTCTCTTTCTCTCCTTGAGAATTTCTCTATCAACTATTACTTTTTTTCATGCAACGAAGCAGCAGCCAAAGAACAGAAGCCCCCAAGATTCTTCCCTCCACTACAAAAAAAAAAAAAAAAAACTCTAATACAGCGTCATATTCGAGACATATTAATTTGGTGATGCCGTGACATACATTTGAAATATTGGAGATCATAAGCAGTAAAAAATACAGACAGAGGAAAAGAGTTCCAGAGATGCCTTGTTGCCTACATGAAGGACTGGAAATAACGGCTAACTCTTGCATTACAGGGTTTGACAGAAAAGGGATGAGAGACAACTGCTACGCACCCTCAGTAGTGGTAGAGGCATCCAAGCAGACAGTTCAGTGGAAGGGTGGCCGTTGAGGGAGCGACCCCAAAATAAAATAAAAATGAAGATGCAATAGTGCGGCAAAGGGCTTGACGTTGATGGCAACCACTAAGAGGAGGAAAGTTAATGAAACGAAAAGCTTTTGCCTCCACCTTAAGCTGAGCTGTACGTGGGGAGCATCCCCAGCAAGAGAGATCTATTCCACACAGTGACGAATAAAACCCCGGTATAAAATCGACAACTGTGCAGGGGTAAAGAAGAAACTGAATCAGCTTAACACACCTAATTTCTTTGTATCAGATTTTACAATGAGCTAATATGATCTTTCGAAGATAAATCCTGAGAGAATAAAACCCGATGTATGTTGAAAGATGATGCAGGATTGAGTTGGATATTGTACAAAATGAATGGATGCTCCTGCGGAAGATTTTTGCGTGCTGAAAGAGGCAAGAACTGAGTTTTTGATGCATTAGAAGCAACAAGATTACTTTTACCTTAATCACAGCTATGAGACAAGTCAGACATTACGTGTGCCATAGCCTAATCCCTTGCTTGTTGAAGTAACTGCTGAGATGGACACTGCAAGAAGCAAATGGAAAGGTCAAGGGTGGAATACTCAGCATATGAGTGGATAGGGTTAGATGTACAACATGTAAGATCACTGACGAAAAGAAGAAAAGAGTTCAACAGAGCCCTGAGGAACAATATTAACAGCTCTAGGAGGAAAATGGTGGCAGTCTACAACAGCAGGTATAGAACGACCACAAGGGAAGCTACGGATGAAGGGACAGATGGAAGGACAGAAGCCTTAAGTTTGGAACGTAAAGATTTATGCCAGGCTCGATCGAATGCCTCTGAGATGACAAGTGCAATGAATGGCAAGGCTTTCACCAAAGTTCCAAAAGGAGGATAACCAAGAGTCTGAATGGAAGACTGGAAGATCACGGGCAGAACCCATGCTGACGATCGGAAAGAAGGCTTTGAATGGAAAGGTGCTTTAAAAATTTTATTTTAAAACAGTCAAAATAATTAGAAATACAGTTTATTAAAGCAGTTGCTCGAGAGTTAACAGAGCTGGGAATTATCACCCTTCTTTGGAAAAGGCTGAATTAAAGCAAACTTCCAGCAAGAAGAAAAGGTACAAGTTGACTGAGAGGCGAAAGAGCTTACCTAGTTTGGGTGTAAACACAGAACTGAGGACAAAAGGGAGGTCACCATCAGACCCATATGACTTGTTAGTACTGAGGCCAGTGATAGATGAAAACACGTTAACTTAATACATTTTTAAATCAGCCACGAGGAGGTCAAAAAGAGCGAGTGATGGAGGAAGAGCACCGAAATCATTAAAGATACACTTGAGGAAAAAGAGTGAGCGAAGTTTTTTTTTTTCAGTAAGAGAAACAGCTACAGAGCAATCAGAGCCGACTGAAGTAAATTTGTTAGAAAAGTTTTTTGCAAAGTGTCAGAATGAGAGGAAAGAATTTGAGGTGGAGAGTTTAGAGCATTTAGTCTATCTATCTATATACCTAGGCTGCTTCCCCCACGAAAAGGGAGGTAGCCGAGACAGGTCAACACACTACCAATTAACTCATCCACTCATACACATTCATTCGCATCTTAGCCCTATAGGGGAGAAGGGACAGATCCTCACCGTACCACACCGCACGAGGGTCAACTACGCAGTGCAGTCAGTGACATCCGCAGCAGGGCCCGACAGCAAAGCTGGTTTACCCCTGCCACATCATAATGGATCCAGCCCCTTACCGACACCTGACCTGATCAGCTGATCAGACAAAATGCAGAAGAATATCCCCTCAGGGCTGCGTCATCATTTATTCATTCACAATTTCTCTCCATTCATTTCTATCACGCACAGCCACTCTTCCTTGCTCAACAGACAACCCTCTCGCATCCAATGCTCTCTTCACACTGTCCATCCATCCTATTCGTGGTCTTCCTCTCAGCCTTACACCTCTCACACCCGATCTAGTTATCTTTTTCACCAATCGCTCATTATCCATTCTCTCCATATGCCCAAACCATCGCAACACCCTCTCTTCAACTCGATCAGCCATCTCCCGAACAATTCCGGTTCTCCTTCGCACTTCTTCATTTCTCACTCGATCCATACGCGTCACTCCACACATACTCCTCAGACACCTCATCTCCATTCAGACTTTTCCTCTCTGCTACACCCATATTCCATGTTTCAGCATTTAGTATGATTGAAATTATTCTCAGCAGAGCAAAGAACTGACTGGACAGAGACATAAAAGAGATGAGATTCAGGAGTGGGTTGGTTTCAGTATCCTTCGTAGGCTCTCACCATGTTGTGGACAGTATAAGACAAAGCGTGATTCAACCAAGGTTTTTTGCGTTAGTCACAAGAGAAAGGAATGCATTATTCCATACCCGACAGAATAATCTCTTTAATGAGCGAGGCACACACAGATGGTCCTCGGCTATGGAAGCAATAATTATTCCATGGAAAATCAAAGCAGTACTGCTTGAGGACCTCCCAGTCAGCTGCTCCACAGTGCCACAGCCATCGCTCCCTGGGAGCGTCCACAGGCCTTACTGGAGCAATTGGACAGGCTAAGGTGATAAGGTTATGACTGGAGCAGCACAGCAGATAAAATATTAAGAGCATAAGCAGAAGGATTATTTGTAAGGAAAATTCAAGTATGCTGGAACTCTCTCCAAGGTGATAAGGAATATGTAGGTAGGGTGCTGTACTAGCTGTCCTAAGTTATTCTAAGGTGGTAAGGAATAGGTAGGGTGCTGTACTAGCTGTTCTAAGTTATTAGGAATAACTTGCAATCCTGATTGTGAATGTATGGACCCACATGCGACACGTAAGTACGTATGTAAGTACATAAGTACGTCCATAAATAAGTATGATCGTGGGCACATAAGTATGTAGGAACTATCATGTACTTAAGCACGTACTGTACATACATGCATATGTAAGTATGTACATAGATGCGTACATAAGTACATACATGATGAATAATTATGTAAATAGGTGTGAACATAAGTACATACACGTGTGTATGTAAGTCTGTACATCATTGCGTATATACTGTAAGTAAATACCCTTCACATCACAGATAACTCACCACTGTATTGGCTGGGGTTCATGAAACCGATCTGTAAGGGTGGTTTGGAGGTCTCTTAGCGAAAAGGAGACTACACACAGAGATGGCAGCGGACACAGTTTGTCCATGCCATTGTGAAGCCTTAGGGAGCGGCGCAGCTGGAAAGGTAGGCACAAGGGATGGGTGACTAACTGTTAGTGATTCTGGGCCCTAGGCTTTTTTGTATCTTTTTTATAAAATAAATTCGTTTCCAGCTTACTGTACCATCATTTGTTACCTCACGATCTCAGTGGTGACAAGTGGTCAAGAACTTTTTGAAGGGTGTATTTCAAAAAGTGTTTATATAATTCTGTCAATGAAATTACTTCTTTGCCCGTGGACTACAGAAGATGTTTGTAATATAGGTTTTATTGTGCAGCAACATCGTTAATACAGCGAGCATTGCAACATACATTCAAATGTACATCCTTGTTTTGTAATGTAATCCCGAAATTGTTTTTTGCTTAATTCACTATAGTTACAAAGATATTATGATCGGAAGATTTCCCACTTGACAGGAAAGTGGCAACTATATGAGCGGGACTCACTTTTGTTAAAGCCTCAGTGCGTTGCCAGTTAGTTCAATATGCAATCTATTGGGCATGACGTGGTCTTTTCGATAGTCTAGTTCATCCTCATCTATTTTCCCTTGGCCACTGTCGTCAGCCTTCCATTCGATTTTACCATGAAAACTCGATTTTCATGAGACAGGTATTAGCCTTTCATTAGTGGTAACACCATGCTAACTGAAACAGGAAATGCATTCTTTTCATTCATAGTAGCTGCTGTTATCTAGTGTTTGGGCTCAACCTATCGGACGGAGATGAGAGATAATAGAAAGGCTAAACTCCCCATAAAAAACTGCAAGACGATATTCGGTGTGTTGTAAAAATATTACTCATATGAGGCAGGTCGCAATCCACTATATGTCTCATATGGGGTGATTCTTCCACCAAAGAAATAACATATTTTCCAGTGTCTCCTGGCCTGTATCCCACTGCTGAACATTTTAAGTGTTTTAATTAACACAGGGAAACCTCAACATCCAACTGTCTACACAAGGGCTGTCTAATCTGTCTTGCCTATTTTACCTCTTGTTACTTTCTTTTACCATTACGTGCCTCCTTAACTCAATAATTGGAAGGGCAGTGCAAATTATATTAAATGTTCGCATAATCTGAGTGCTGGACAGTAAATTATTAATTAGTATACTAATGGAAAAAGATTAATGAAAGATAAAACTGCTTGAAAATTACTTACAACTCAATATGAAATGTGGAGTTGATGTTCACTGCTGAGGTTTGTCATTCTGGGCTGTAGAGAGGCTACTGCAGTGATCAGGCTTTGTTGCATATTTACATTTAGTTTGTTTTTCTGTTCTGACTTGATAACACTTATTGCAGAGAAAGATGCTTCACAAAGGTAGGTGGACCCAAAGGACAGAACCGTTTCCAAAACCTCGTTACCTAGGTCGTTGTGACTTCATCACACAGCTCCAAAACCATGTGAGGGTTGGGCTTTCAAAATCCAGTTCGAGGCCACGGTGTGAACACATAACAGTGCTTCCTAAAGACAAATGGAAAACTTCATCATATTATTTTTAGATAGGAGGAATGGATTTCTAATGCAGTTCAGCTCTCTCTTGTGTGTTCAGAAAGAAAAAATTGAAAGCACAGATAAGGTTGATCAAATGTTCCACAATAACTGGTTTCACAGTCACTCTCTCATCATTGTTACTGGCAAAATTAGCATCTGGCGGAGGAAAACACATAAAATCTCCCAGTGAGCATATCTCCAACATTTATTTATTTATTTATTTTTAAGCCCCAACTTTATCATTTAGGTTGAGAATGTTTGTGTCATTGCCCTGCAGAGATAAATGTAACTCATACAGTTTGCTAAATATGTCTGCAAAATATGCCAGATGTGCATGCCAAGTAGTGTTTTTAAAAAGGTGGCAAAAGGAGATTCATGTTCTGATTAAAAGGAGCCTCCCTCATCTCACAGCTCGAACAACCTGGGGAGTACCCTTCCTCTCGACAGTCAGTGCACCTCTGTGTGCAGTAACAGCTCTGTGTGCTCAGACACTAAGCTCTCGCAGTCTGTGAAACAGACGAACATTATGTGGCCTTGACTTTATAAAGCTGATTACTTTGACGCCATTGTTCAATATTCCATGCAACTCCGAACTAATTTTTGTGGATTTTTTTTTTTTTATGTATCCGACTCTGGGCATAGGCTTCACAGCCTGCTATCAAGGCCCAGCAGTCCTTCTACATACCATACACCTCTGCATGTCACCACTTCGGCGCTAACACCCACCGTCCATATTGAATACATGCTAGGGCTGTCTCATACAGGACTCGTGTATTGGTATTAGCGGGGGTATTTTTACGACATGTCGGCGGGTCTTCTGGTAGATTAGTAAAGCCTGCTTTAATGAAATTCAAATCCTTAAACTGTTCCCTGCCCCAGCGAGGATTTGAACCTGGGTCTGCTAGGACTGCAAGTCACCTCTCTACCGAGTGAGCCACCGCCTCTCCTAATGATTCTTTGTGAATGTTGCAGTGAGTCCACTCCACATCAGGATTTTCCTTCTTAATCTATGCAACGAGTCCCCTCACTTTCCCGGTCATGGATGCAGCAACGTCTGTACACACGCTAATCCAAGCCCTTGTTCAGCGAAGAACTAATTAATGACATTGAA
>JAGKTI010041266.1:0-10274 GCA_018397915.1 Birgus latro
AAATGCCCTATTAAAGTTTGCACTTTTTTTTTTTTTACTTTCTCGTATTAATTTCTATCCCCAGTATTATTTTATTCTCCTTGTCATTGATTGGAGGGATAATAACTAGGGAATATGCCTTATGGTCAGACAAGGCCATTCATAATCACTTTTTTAAAATTAAATCAGTAGGAGTAAGATGTTATTTTAAAATCCTATTAAACTGAAATAGAATCCCTTTTCAATCCTAATTTCTTTTTTACCACCCACGCAGGAATATAATTCTATTGTGCTTAAATACTTCAATTGCTAGCTCTATTTACCTTTAAATTAGTTTCTTCTATATGAAACTTCATTTCCCCATAGAGCTGGAAGATTTTTTTTTCTTATCAGCTATTTCTTTTTCACCCAAAGAAGTGAGTTCTCATTTTAAGAAGCAATTGGGTGTCATATCGTACCTATTTGAATATATTTGTGGAAGTTGCATATTTAGTTTTTTCCCCCAAAAAATACGATGTTTTTAGCATGTAACATGCAATACTTTGGTGAGAGAAACTCCATGCTCTGGTAGCTATTTAAGGAGTTTATTGCAAACTGTTACACCACAGTCTACTCCTCTAGCGTGACGCCCCAGGACTAACTCACTTCTGCCCAGGCCGGGGCGTGGGAGCGCGTGCCCACTCAGCGCTTTTAGTGGGGGCACATATGCAGTTTGGGGAGGGGGGGGGTTGGACATAGATACATAGATATACAGATATACAGTGGGGATGGTACAATACTCCCTCGGGTAGTTGAGAATGTGTCTCCTGACACTAGAGAGGAGTTATATGGGGGTTTGTTTATATTAGGTAGGTGGGGCGTTTGTACAAGGAGGAAGTATGATACAGGGGTGGAGGGAGGACATGGCCATGTCAAAGGGATGTAATCTAGTAATATAAAAGGTTAAATACAAGACACACAAGGATTAAAGTATGGGTATGTGTCCAGTAAGGTTCCTAGATATATAATGGTTAATGATAGGTATATACAGTACTTGTAACTCTTTTCTATACTGTATAGTTTGCACATTTTTTTTTTTTTTGTAGTTAGTCTCTGTAGTTCACACATTATTGTATCAGAGAAATGCCATCATTTTCTGGTGATACTTTTCTGTCCACAGTTTGTATATTAATCAGTTGGCATTGGCAGTCACTAAATGTGAGGGCACTAAGTACGGGTAGCTTCAACGTCCTGTGGAGGTCGTACTACTCCTGTTGCGATTCTGATTTTATTGCAGTCTACGTTCCTTTTTCCCGACACAACAGTGCACTGCACAGATTATGAGCAGAAAACCTATGAAAGGGATATCCACAGGGGAAAACACAACTATTGGATGAACCCATTAACGGCTGAAGGCCAGAGAAAATTGATCCATAATGAAGTCACTGTCGTTGAGCAATATGAGCATACGCAAGTTGGGGGAGGTGATGGTAATGTTAGCAGATGGCAGGTTGGATGGCATGTCGATTGGTTGTAAGATGTCATAAGAGTGTTTACTGACTGCTTGGTGACAGCGAGTGGCGTAAGTGATGACTGACTCTGATTTGACGGTACAATAGTCCGTTGCTTTGTAGAGACCACTAGCAGGTACGGAGCGGACCGAAGTACCAGGACACATGATGGTGACAGAGATGGGAACAGTAAAGAAGAAGTACTGGACATGGTTGAGGTGAGCATGGTGGACTGGGAGTACAGGAGCTGGAACAATGGAACAGGCCGAGTATATGGAATGGTTGCAAACTAAAGCAGACTCACAGGGTGTAGCGCTGCTAGGGAAGATAGCGAAATGGTGGGTAGCACAGAGACGAGAGGTAGGGGTAAGGGAGGAACATTTCTGGAGGTCTGTGGAAGAAAGGAAGGCAACTGAAAGATGATCATGGGGGAGGAGGAAATATTCTGAAGGAACATATACTTGCAATAAGGAGTTGTTGTACCGGAAGGGAAAAGGAATAATGTGGAAAAGGTTGAAGGTGATGGTAGAACGTACAGGATTATGGACAACGACGTATTTGGTGAGAAGAGTGGCCTCGAGAACTGGATAGTAGTATTCGAGAGAGGAGTAGGGGAGTACTGGGGACATACCGAAAGTAGAGTGAGCCCATCCTAATACAGAATGGAGAGCTGAGATAGGTACTAAGTCTGCAGTGACACGTTCATTAATAGCATCGCCTAGGATACGAACCAAGGTAGAGACTTGAGAGAGTAGAGAGTCAATGGCTAGTTGGAGATTATCCATGTTGAGTTTGAGATAGAAGTACTGAGAAATAACGGTGAGATTTGAGAGGTGTTGTTTTAAGTTGTCTGTGAAGTTGTTCAGAGTGTAAGTTTCTTCAGGTGGGCTGTAATCTTCTGTAACATAGTGTGTTGGACCTTGATGACTCGGCGTTGAGATTCTAGGACTGAAGTTAAATGAGCGAGATCAGATTTGAAACCAGAAATGTCAAGGGCTGTAGCGACGCCAAATAAGCCACTTAGAATCTCACCTCCGAAGTCAAAGAGACCTCATTTCACACGAGAACGACATACGGGTGTCTGAATGGAAAATGTGCCATTGAGCTCAGTGAATTTGTCAGTTATGTATTCCAACTGCCAGGAGGGTGGTAGGAAAAGATGATATAAATACTGATTTGGGTTGTGTTTCCCCATGATGGCCGAGAGATGGGTCTTGATTTTGTGGAGCTGGTGCGCATAGGCAGGCAGGGCGATGGCTACGTCGGCCAGGGGCGCAAGATCGTAGCGCAGGGCGACTATATCTTGGATGAGCATTACCTCGCCTCCCAAGCCGACCAAGGCCCCGGGACGTACTCCACCATCGTCCTCACCCAACCCGGACCCTAGGAGGGTCAGCACTGCCAGCAGGTAGACCGCTAACATCGTACCTAGAAAATTAGATTAGAATTAATGGGAGAGGTCGTGGAGACATTGACAGGCGGAAAACAGTTTGGATCGATATTGATTGGTTGATGAATGAGTAGGTGTAGGTAGAGATGAAGGAGGCTGATGGATAGGTGGAGATGGGGTAGATTGAGGGATTTGTGGAGTAGGAGGGGTAGCAGTAGGCTGTGCAAGTGACACTTCCAACACTAGGCCTCGTGGTGCATGCTTTAGATCGTCTGCATGGACCCATTTGTTGTCTTTAGTGGATAGGTCTTGTATGTGAAATTTGTTACCTTGTTTATTGAGTATGCGGTGGGGCCCTGTAAATTTGTCATCCAATTTAGAGGTGCGCGTATGGGAATGAACAAAGACTAGATCGCCGACGTTGATAGTGAGAGGAGAGTGATTTATGTTGGCGCTGCATCATGTCCTCCTGAGATGAAGCCAGATTGGATGTAACATACTGATGGATTGTTTGGAAGTTGGCTAATTTTCCTTTGACATAACCACCCATGTTATAGATGAGGTCTGGCTTTGAGGATAACAGGGAGTATGGTAGGTCTTTGTCAAAACCAAAGAGGACAAAGAAGGGAGATTCGCCAATTGATGCGTTGATGGAGCTATTGATTGAGGATGCCACTTGGGGAATCCAGTCATCCCATGTCGAACTATGGGAGCCTAGGTGTCTGAGGCACTCTAAGATTTTTCTATTGTGGCGCTCTACAAGGCCATTGGAAGCTGGATGGTTAGGTATGACATTGCATTTGTTAATTTTAAAGCGGTGACAGATCTCATCCAGGAGACTATTGTTGAACTCAGTACCATTGTCAGTAAAGGGTACTGAATGGGCAAATTACGTCATCTACGAAGGCATGTGCAACACTCTTCGCGGTCTTATCTGAGAGGGGCACGAGGATAGAGTAGCGCAAAAAGTGGTCGACTGCTACAAACAAATACTCTGCAACTGATTCCGTGAGAGGGAGTTTTAAAAGGTCGATGAAGGCTGTTTCCCATGGTCGTGACGGGATTGGGTGTTGTAAGAGCGGTGCGGGTAACGCGGTTGATCCTTTGTTGCGGTGGCACGAGATGCAAGAGTCACAGTGCGCATTGATATCGCGGCGCATGGTTTGCCAATAGTATTCGTGACGTGCTTGGCGCAAGCATTGGTCTTTACCTGGATGGGATGCGTGAGGTGTATCATGAACTATGTGAAGGACCGCAGTTATTAGGTCAGTAGGGACAACGAGTTGGTGTACTTCTCTACTGGGCAAATCCTTCCCTGTAAGTAATGTTTTACTGTACAAGATATCATCTTCTAGTATGAACTCATCCAATGGTACTGGTAGAGTAGGTAAGGTCGAGGCATCTCCTGATTCTAGGAAATAAACTACTTTGGACCATACGGGATCTTTGCGCTGAGAGTTTTGAACAACCTCTTATGCTAGGGTTGTGCTTTCAGTTACCTTGGGCTGCAGTGACGTGACAGCTGCTGCTACATGACGTAAGAGTGCGTCTTTGAATACATTCGATTTTCCAGGGACATACTGAAAAGTGGGATTGAAGTCCTGGATGATGATGGACCATCTAGCTAACCTACCTGTGGGGTTGCTTCGCTTAAACAAATCAAATAGAGGGAGGTGGTCTGTCTAGATATGCACTGGATAACCATATACTATGTCTCTGAAATGTTTCAAGGACCAGACCACCACTAAAGCTTCTAGATCTGTGACACTGTAATTACGTTCAGTGGTCGTAAGTGCGCGACTAGCATATGCTTTTACACGCTTCTTTGATGGTTGATCGAGTTGCATTAAAACTGCACCAAGTCCTTCACCTGAGGCGTCTGTGCATAGAAGAAAGGGTTTTGTATAATCAGGGGAAGCTAAAATTGGGGCATTTACTAGAGCTGTCTTTAGCGCTTGGAAAGCCTGTGACTGATCGCTAGTCCATAAAAAGGGCACATTCTTCTTTAGTAAGTGGATTAGAGGAGCGGCGATCTTTGCATAGTCCTTAATGAATCTACGGTAGTAACCATTTAGGCCCAGGAAACTCCTTACAGCATCGATAGTGGTAGGTTCTGGGAAATTGATGATCGCCTTAGTTTTGTCGTCATTAGTATGAATGCCTTGTGCATCGACGACGTCCTAGAAAGTTGATTTTCTTTCTCAGGAAGTCACATTTACTGAGGTTGATTTTCAGGCCTGCTAGCTGTAGGCGTTCATATACTTCTTGTAGTTTGGCAAAATGGTCAGGGATTGATTTACTCACAACAATGATATCATCTAGGTAAGACAAAAGAGAGTGTCCCATTATGCCACTGAAGATCGAATGGATAAGTCGCATGAATACCGAAGGAGCACTCCTCAACCCAAAAGGAAGTCTCTTAAACTGAAAATGTCCGGATGGAGTACCGAAGGCTGTAATTGAGCAAGAGGATTCTTCCATTTCGACCTGCCAGTAGCCACTGAAGAGGTCTAGGGATGAAAAGACTACGTTATTTTCACCTAGTGATTCTAGCAAATCTCTGAGGACGGGTAATGGGAAACGGTCTGGAACAGTTACAGAATTTACTTTACGGTAGTCCACTACTGATCTAAAGTTGCCGTCCTTCTTTGGGACTAAGAAAAGAGGCCTATTCCATGGACTGACGGAGGGTTCGATAATGTCCTGAGCTAGCGTTTTCTGTACCATCTGTCTGTTTGTTTTCTCAAGCTGTGAGGTAACCGATATGCTGATATGTAAATCAGCTGAGTTTCTGGTACAGGTTCTATGTGATGTTTGACAAGGTCTGTCCTGCCCATTGGTTCTCCAGGTAAGGCTACCACATTTCTGTAAGTGTGCAAAAGGTCGAGCAGTTGGGATTTATGTTTTGGGAAGTCCTTGCAAGTTAGATTCGAAAGCAGGTCAGGCGAACGAGTCGGAGCAGATCCCGTAGAGTTGATGGCACATACTATACACCTGTCGGTTCACTATCTTCATCAGCATGAACAGTATGGATAGAGGAATCCTGGCACACCTTTACGGCAGCTGGGTATATTAGGAAGTCTCCGATCTTTACACCACTTTTAAGTTTCAGTGGAGCATTAGTGACACTGAGCAAGTATAGATTGCATAGACTGTCTTCTAAGACCGTGCAAAATGCTGATTCATAAGTTAAGCCATTCACACAACACGTCTCAGGTAGTGTTAGTACATCCACTCCTTTCACACTTACAACACGAACAGAGACTTTGGTGAACTCATGCAGTAACAAAATTGTGCACGTATTCGTTACTGCACGCTTCATCTCTGCGTGTTGGAGAGCATCAGTAATATTCTATGAGGTAGTTAACTGAGACATGTCTGAGTCGGCTGTAGTGCTGTTATTAGAGGAGTTTGGAAGAGCCATTTCTGAATGCTAAGAGGATGTATCATCAGGTGATGGGGAATTCATGTCCATGCTCTCAGTTAGTGGAGGAATGATCTATTTATTCTCAGATGATGATGATGATGGCTTGTCTTGTTCTTTACTCTTAGGCAGTGTGAGAGTTAGGGGGGACTGAATGACTGAGTTTACTGTAAGTACAGGATGGGGACATTCCATACTGTATACTGGGAAACCAGAAATGTCTATACTACTACAGGCAGGCAATAATGCAATGGAGTGTTGTGCCATGGTGGGTAAGCCAATAAGGGCATCTGCTGGATATTTCAGTTCGTTAGTAAAATGAAATTCTATTGGGAAAGGGAGCAAGGCACTGTCTAGTTGTGCTTCTAAAGTGACTCTTCCCTTGACCTTAAACTCTGAGCCTTCTACACCGCATAGGCGAATGTCAGGCGGCTCAAGGAAACTGACTTGTTTGCGTTGGCATTGAATGATGTCTAAAGAGGTATCAGAAGTCAAGTTTACTATTGATCCTGTGTCCATGAAGAACGATGTGTGTATTTCATTACACCATCCTAGAATGACTAAGCCTGAGGAAGTTATGGGCCCAACATGGCGGATGGGGAGTTGGTGTTCTGTTGCTACGTCATATTGGTCCGATACGGGCGCGGCGCTTCCCCCGACTGGCGGCGGTTTAGGTAACGACATTCCTCAGTAGTGTGAGTCATACTGGTCTTATGATACTTGCATGTAGGACGATGCGAGAGGGAAGGTGTACACTGTCTAGTTTGGGAGTGAGGTCGTCTGTGTTTACGGTCGCAACTGTTTCTCGATATCCAGGATTACCACAGTGCCAGCATAGAACCGAGGATTGTCTGTTCCGTCGGACACTAGACTGATCACAACCGTCGATTGGTGAATGATGCCAGGTAGGAGAACGATGCGTGGCAGGTCTGCCTCGCGTGACAGGACGGGAACGGTATTGGTCTGGTAGAGTGGAGGTGTGACAGACTTGGGAGGACAAGGGGCAGTTTGTGGCCTGACACGTGCGGTTCGATCCTGTTCTTTCGTGGTTGGTTTTAGTGACTTGAACAATTTTATCTCCCGGACTGAAACTTATCTCGAGGATCAAGCCAATGCAGGAATCTCAGGTAACCTAGTAAATCTGCAAAGTTGTTGAGTGATAGCAAAGGAGCTCCATTTATTTCTTCTACCCAATTTGTTCCTACTAGTAATTGGCGCATCTCGCTACTAGTGGCCTTCATGGCAGCAGCTGCTTCGTGTAGTTTGGCATGTTGTGTTGGGACTGTCAAATCCTCCTCCATCTGGGTGATGAGATTAGTTAATCCAATGAGAGATGCGGCATTGGAATGCTGGCAACAATGTGTTATGAGTTCCTTACTGAAATCATCAAAGGTTTTAATGCCATCAAAATAAAATGACCTGCATGGATCGCGGCTCTGACGTCCGATTTGCCTTGGTATAATCGACCCATGAGATAAGAGACTTTGAGGTTCTCATCTGTAATCTGCCGATTGTGGATGTCAATTTCCACCTCTCTGAGAAAATCATAAACTGACCAAGTCGAGTCCTCGCCGGTAAATTTGGGACGATTGGCATCATTGAGGTAGATAGACTGTGGAGTAGGGGTTGTCTGAGCCATGGTTGGAAGAGGGAAGTTACTGAAGTAGGAGATTAAGAGAGAGAGAAGGTAGTGGCAGTTAAGTGTAAGTGAGACGGGAGATGAAGTGGGGGAGGAGAGTTAACGATAGTGGAAGAAGCAGGGATAGAAGAAAGCTGCGTAGAAACAGGGGTAGAGTATGAGTTATTTGGATGGATAGTATCTGGATTGAAAGTATGTGGTTCGGTGGGAATGAATTCTGTGTGGCTGAGGTGGGTTGTGGGTAGGAGCGGCCACTACGAAGATGAGTCACTGAATCGTCCTCGGCAGGTGATGTGTGATCATTCGCTGTTTGTTGGCTGTGAGTGGTGGGAGTAAGTTCCGTATATTCAAAGTAAGACATATAGTGAGGTGATGTAATGTAAGATGAAATATGAGTAGGGATATGTGTATATTTACAATATGAAGATGAGAGGATGTACCATAAGAATGGTAGTGGAAACGAATGAAAATGACAGGATGCGGGGTTTAATAAATAAAAGCTGGAATGTGAGATGAGTAATAAATACAGTCAGTGAAGATGAGTATGAAGTGAGGGGGGTGAGATGAATATTTACATAATATGCAATCTGTAGAAAAAATCCAGAGGATAATCTCTAATAAACTATAATATAGTTACACAGATGAGTTGTGAATGAAATGGAGGTCATTGACTTGCAGTGAAGAGAGCTTCAGGTCGGCTCAGTGGAGATGAGACTGGTTGTGAATGTGGAGGTCCCTTGCTTGGAGTGAAGATCGTGCTGTTTGGCTCGTGGTGAATGAGACTGGTTGCGAATACGACTTGTAGTAGGTATGTAGGATGAGTCTTGGATGAGGTGCAGTGGCCCGCTGGTCTTGAGTCGATACTTGAATAAAAGGGTCGGGTGGTGGGGGCTCCGAGAGGTAAGATGACGCTCAGTGGAGGCAGGCTGGCTCGGTGGTTGGGAGACGGTACGTGAATACGAGGCCCAGTGAGTAAGTCACACCCGGAGACCACTTTCGGCCAAGAGCAAGGTGTGTAGGTAGGGCGAGTAAGAGAACGGCACTGGTGAGTCAAGTTGCACATCCGCAGAGGCACACGCGGTATTACACCATACGGAGACGAGGGGCACCTAGGGGTGAGGCTGTGAGGTGCAGGGGCAAGGGCACAAGTATCACTCAAAGATAATTGCTTTAAATTTGTCCTTAAACTGATCCTTTCTACCCCAAGAAGTCAAATCTAAACACTATTTCTTACGTTCAAATGACGGCAACAAAAAGAATTATATAACACAGACCCTCTTGATAAGTTAAAAATATAAACATTCTAGAGAAAACATTTATAACAATGTCAATGCTTCTGCAAGCTGCATTTGTGTGTGTGTGTGTGTGTGTGTGTGTATGTGTGTGTAAGTGTGTTGGTTTCATTCACAAGAAATCTGCAGGCTTGAGGAACAAATTATAACTGTTTATAAATTTCATATCTCAGTGCTGAAATTATGTATCTACTTTCTTTTATCTTTTTTGTATGACGGTCTATAGCCCATCAGTTCAACACGATAAGGAGTGATTTTGCCTAAGCAGATAATTTTGCAACACGACCCCTCATTGTTTTTTAAATATTTACTTTTTTTATATATTTCTTGAATTCTTAAAGCCATTTCAAAGGACTTATTATAGAAGTAAAAGTCAAATCTTTTCTATCATGATATGTCTGATATTTATCGTCGACCAACTCATTTAAAATATTGTGCGGTTAAACAACTGATGCACCAGTTGCTTCTACGTGAAAACAAATTCTTTAAAACGTTCAGTTCTACTTATAACAATTTTTTTCCTAAGAGGCAATTTTTCATCATCAGAAAATGTTAAAAAAAACTTGGTTGTTTCACAGGAAATTTGGAGTACTTTTGTAGACCTTGCTTATGTAAAGCTTTTCACCAAAATAACAAGGTTATTAGCATCATTTGTGTTATAATTTTGAAAAACTCATAAAACTGATACATCTTATCGTATCAAGTTAATAATTCTTTCTATTCGTCACCCTTCAAGTGTTTTGAGGGATGAAAAAGAAAGTTAATAACAACCCTTTTACTTAGGGAAAATTGAAAACCCTCTGAAGACGAAATTTTAAAAAGCCCATGACAAGGCTCGTGCAACCAGCAAATTTCTTTATGTTATGCACGAGAAATCTGCTGACGAGAAACCAATTATAAATTATCATTATCCAGAATTGCAATGATGTACAGTATTTGCTTTCTCCAATTATGCTTTGTCTCCATCAATACCTTATTTTTCTAATTAAGGAGTATCTTCGTTCTGAGTGATTTTAATCTAAGGAGATATGGTTCATTGCGTAATACGGATCTTCATGAT